>JAQZBX010009444.1:0-46175 GCA_029593785.1 Cabassous unicinctus
GTTTTATAGGTGAGATTCTCATTTACAATCAGAATTGTAAATGAGAATTTACAAAAGGAGATTACCCTCAGCAATGTGAGTTAGAGGTCTTAAAGGCAAGAATTGAGGGTTTCAGGACTCTGGAGGAATTCTGCCTGGAGTCTACACCCTCCATTCCTTCTGGCCTCCCCTGCAGAGTCTGACTAAAGACTTCAACATCAGTCCTTCCAGAATCTTCAGCCTCTGACCAATGGAATTCAGACTTGCCAGCCCCCATGGTCGCAGGAGCCAATTCCTTATAAATCTCTTTATATGTATATGATATATATATATCACCCATGCACACAGTATATATACCTGTATATACACATGTGCACACATATACTATGCAGATACATACATTCAGGCGTCCTATTTCTCTGGAGAACCCTGACTAATGCAAGGTCCAAGAATCTGCCTCTAGCGAATTCCCGGGTGATGTGGTGCCGATGGTGCTGGCTCGGGGTCACCCTTTGAGAACCAATAGAATAGTGAATAAGGATCCTATAAGGCAGTGTATTTCCCAAACTTCTCTGATAGCAAGAAACACCTGGGGATTTATAAAAATGTAAATTTTAACCCCATCCCAGACTCACTGAATCCGAATCTCAGGGGGAAGGTCTTAGGATGCTGTGTTATCAGATTTTGATAGTGCTTTAGGGTAAATCCTGCTGTTTTAGCATCATTTATTTCCAAGACAACCCATGGGACAGTGGAGTTTATTCCCTATTCTAAACCACAGTTTCCTTATCCATTGCGTGCTTTGGTCCTATAACTCCCTGAACCCCTCAGAGTACATCCTCTGACTTCATCCTCATTTTTAAATGAAATTTAAGTCATCTCATAAAAATAAATATTTTTATTTGAGATGCCAAATATTTATGCAAAGAGGTACCAGAATGCCTTCCTTACTAGAATTTCCTGAAGTTTTGCTGAATTCCTTTTTTATATGTATGGTCACACTGTGGGCTTCTCTCCAACACAGCTCTGTCCACCCAGTAGAGCCGCTGAATCCTTTGGTAGTCGTCCTCAGTTTGTAAAGCACTGTGACTGTGCCAGATCTAGGCCTCTACCAGGGGTCACGGTGCCCTCACCCTGCAGCGGATCCTTGTAAACTCCCAGGGGCCTCCATGGGGAGGGACTCCGTGCTGTTCCCCCCTGGCTGCACCTTTGAGACATTCCAAAGACTAGGCCCCCCGCCAATCCACTAGCTGAAACCCGATCCCAGGGCATGGGATTCTGATCCATAGTGATAATTGAAAACCACTGAATTTGACTTTTAAGAGAAAAGAATTCTTGATTATTGTCCCCACTTCCCTCAACATCTAAGGTTAGTATACTGTAGACTCATGGTTTTCAAACTTTAGCCTGTGCCAGGATCACTTTTGTCAAAACACGGATTGCTGGGCTATGCTCCAACTCCTCCCTCCCCCCCTTTCTGATTCATTAGGGGTGAGAGAGAACGTAAATGAATTTGCATCTCTTTAACAAGTTCCCAGGTAACTGCTGGTCGAGAGACCTCATTTTGAGAACCACTGGAATAGAACAATGACTCTCAAACGTAGCACATTGGAAGCTCTTGGGAAGCTTTAAAAATGTTTATGCCTGGGTCTCACCTCCGGAGAGTAATTTAAGATTCATCTATGATGGGGACAGTAATCCCAATGATAGACCAAGCCTATGAACCACTGCTTTGGGTCCCTCAGGGTAGAAGGTAAAGGTTAGGAAGCTGAAGCTCCATGGAAAAAAACAGGGCTAAACCAATGCTTCTCAAACTTTATGTGCATATGCATGACCTGGAGATAATAAAATGCAGATTCTGATTCTGTAAGTCTGGAGTGGGGCCCAAGATTCTCCCTTTAACAAAAAGGAGATGCTGCTTGCTGCTAGTACCCCATAAGTAACAAGGGGGTTAGAAAGTGTTAACAAACCCATGAAAGTGCTTATCAATACGTATTTTTCGTATTCATTTAAAAATATATATAGTAGAACAAATAAAAGCTATGTAGTTGAGATTTCAAGCACTTTAGTAATAACAGATATTTTGCCATTAATAACATTTACCATCCCTTGCTAGGTAGAAAGTTTTTGTTTCTCCTCTGCCACCAACCTCCACACCGCCTTCCCTGCCTCCACAATTTCAACCAAATGCCTTTAAATTCATTTTACTTTAATATAATATATATACATACTAAAAGACGTTTTTTCCCCTCTGTATCTGGATCCCAATTGCATTTGGGCTTCTTGCTTTCTGGCTTCCTCCTCGCTCGGATGCTGCCCATTGGGTGTTACTGCCCCAAGAAGTTAAATGGTCAGTATATGCCCCCAGATCCTCATCTCAGCGGCCCATGGGCATTTGGCTGTAGTAAGGTCAGATTGCACACTCCTGGGGAGTCAGGCTTCTCGGGACATGGCTTCCGTCCATGTTTCTGTCTTGAGCCCAGCTTCTCCAGCCTGGCTCAGGGCAAAGCTCTTTCTCAGGCAGTTCTCATCCTCTGGCGATTTTCGCAGTGTGGTGGGGTTGAGCCATCACTGTTCGACTGTTTGGAAGGAGGAATAGAGAAGTAGGGAAAGGAGGGGGCAGGACCTCTGAAGGAGGAGAAAAGGTGGAGTCTCTCCTTCCTTTGACCTGTTGTATTTCTCTGGCTGAACATGACAAGTATTGGATGGTTGATGGCAATTGGATTGGCCCTCAGCGGGAACTTCTGTGGCCTCTGCCCATTGGGAATTAGCCGGATAACCTGGTGGTCCTTACTTCCTCCTCCTTCCTGTGCTGACTGGGGAACTAGGTGCTCTCCTGGCAGCAGCCGCTTGTGGATCAGGCTGACCCCATGCTGCTGCTCTCCATAGCATCACTCAGCGGAGTGGGATGCTGACAGGAGACAAATGTTTTCATTCATTTCCTACCTTTAAACCAAATCCCTGGCAGATGCCTGTGTCTCCCCACCCCCTGCTCTGGTATTTGCCCACCCAGCACAGGTAGAAGAATATCAGCAGCCCTTTTGCAGAGCCATGAAAGCTGCTTGCTTGTCCCAGCAAGTCAATCCTGTGACAATAAAAAGGCAGAGAATGTTCTGAGTCTCCTGTTTTAGAAAGGCAAGCTTAAGTGAGATTTATTTCAACTAAAGGAAAGCAACATTCAAGATTTTCCGGAACCCCATATATGACATGTGAAGGGCAACTTGAACTTGAGTGTGGCTGGGCGCAGCAGGTGCTAGCTCAGCCTTTATAAATCTCTGAATTAACTTTGTGGTTACAGCTCTTCCCATACCCATTTTCAGTTGAAGTCCATAGTTTAATGTTGTGAAAACCTTTGTCACAGAGCAGTATATAAAGTACCCCCTGGGCCAGGCACTTGACCTTTTTAAAGTTTATCTTAAATAAATAGAAACTGGTATATGCTGACTGAAATACGAGACAATCTGGGAAATTTCCTTTTGACATGGCTGAGCCTTTTTTGCTATAAACAAAAGGAAAGGAAAGTGATCAAAGGGCCTGGGTTATACCTTCAAGATGAAAACCTTTACGTGAAGTTAGAATAAAACATTCAGTGTCCTTTCCCCAAGATAATAAAACTAAATGATATAAATAAGATGATTAATATAATTAAAATTATAAGTAGTGGAACTAAATAATAGACCCAAAGAAGCCCAGACCTACCACTCCTTAAGGATGGAAAGAAGCCCATATGAAAAAATTAAAAAATAAGATCATGTTACTTATGGCCTTTAAGTCCCTCAGTGACTTTACTTTGTACTAAGAATAAAACCCAGTCCCCTTCAGTTGGCCAGCAAGGCCTAGCAAGTCTCACAAACTAGCCTCTGCTTACCTCTCCCCTCAGCCTGCTCGGCTCTTTCCCTTTCTTAATAAGTCAGTTGTTCAAGTGCCCTGAGCTCTTTCGTGTTCCAGAGCCTTCATACATGCTGTCTTCTCTCTGGACTATTCTTTCACAGAAGAAAAAGAGTTAAAGATGCTTTTGGTGTCATGTCTAAGAACTCTTCTCCTAGCCCCACCGCCTGAAGATCTTCTGTGTGTTCTTCCACAAGTCTTACAGTTTTTCTGCTTTTCATTTAAGTCCATAATTCATTTTGAATTAATTTTTGTATAAGGTGAAAGGTTAAGTTCAGGGTTTGTTCTTTTGCCTATAGATGCCCAATTGCTGTTGCTCCACTTGTTGAAAAGACTTTTCTCCCTTTATTGAATTGTTTTTATGCCTTTGTCAAAAATCATGTGGGCTCATTGTGCGGGTCTGTTTCTGGACGCTCTCATTCTGTTCCCTGGACAAGTCTTATCTCCCACAGTCCTGCTGGCTAACTTCTCCTCGCCCTTCAGGTCTTAGCCTCAATGTCGTTTCCTTAGAGAGGCCCTTAAGGACCATCTCATTCCCATCTGGCTGCATACCTTCAACTTCAGTCCTAAGAAGATTTGCCTCCATTATTCTCACACAATACCTGTTTTCTTCTTCCTCTTGCATTTGTCATAATTGTGTGTATGTGTATGTGCATATGTGTGCGTGTGTGAGAGTCCTGCCTTTACGCTTCCAAGGTGACAGGGACTGAATCAACTTTGTTTCCCACTGTACCCTAGCGCCCAGCATTGTGCCTGTTGTATGTTCAACGTTCAACCAATTTTTTTTTTTTTTTTTTTAATAAATTAAGGGGAAAAAGTCAGGCTTCCTGGGGGATATTTTCTAAATCACTGGGTACCATTTATTTTTATTATTATTATTATTGTTATTATTTTAAATCAGGACATTCCTGCCACTTGCAGCCTTAGGAATTAATTTTTCCCTCTTTAAGTACAGACTACCTGTGTCTCTTTTGTGGCATTAACTCATTTTTCAAGGCAGTGGTTCCCAAACTTTGGCCTGCATCAGAATTCCTTGGAGGGCTTGTTAAAACACAGGTTGCTGAGCCTACTCCTAGAATCCCTGAGTCCTTAGGTATGGAAAATTTGCACTTCTAATAAGTTCCCACAAGATAATGCTGCTGCTGTTGGTCTGAGGACCACACTTTGAGAACCGCTGTTCTAAGGTTATGAATCTGAGAATGTTATGGGTCCCTTTTATTTAGTGACAGTCTCGGGCACCCTTGAACTTTACATTAATAGTGTTGATCACTTGAAAAGTAATCAAAAGAGAAGACCATGTAAGAATCCATCCTGGAGGAATTAAAGGGAAAATCTCTGATAACGCAACAAATAAATGAGAACAGCACATTTTAAATAATTTAAATAGGAAACAAAAAGCTTGAAGACTAACAAAACTAATTGTGGCTGTTACAGCCTGTTTCTTTAACGTGTGAATAGGCAAAGAGCACTGATAATTTTAACCTGTAAATTTTGCCACCAGTAAGGATTTTTGCTAAGTGAAGGCAAGACCTCACTAATATGGCCATATTTATAAAGTCAGGGTTTAGGTTTCTGTTTTCCTTAAACCTATTATAGATAAAACAAAGCAAATCAACAGGTACTATTTCATTGTCTCTCTACTATGTTATAAAATTATTTTCCTTTGAAATTAATGAACAGAAAGGTGATAAACTTAAAAATAAGAGTTTCAATCATTTTAATTTTCATTTGTCTGCCGTTCCCCAGTCTATTACCCTTATTTGCAGAGGAACTACTGGTTTTCAGTCTAGGTTGTCATGATCTGACAAACACCACAGAAAATTTCCTGGAAAGAAACTTTCCAAGCGTCAATTCTCTTTAAGTGCTCTGGAAGCTGTGTGGGTCCCAGCAACCTGGTTGGAGCAGAGCCAGCACAGGGCTCCAAAAGCAACTGCAGGCTGCGAGATGGGGTTAACTACTCTGTTCATTGGCAGTGTTTCCCTTTGGCAGACTCTTGGAAAGATTCTGGTGTACTTTTATGATGTGCACTGAATGTGGATAAGCAGTGAGGGGCTGTGGGAAGGATGGGCAGACCCAGGCCCACCTTGGTGCAGGAGACAGATCTCACCATGGGAACTCTTATCAAATGAGGCGAAAAAGATGAGCAAAGAATCAGCTTTTAATACAGCTAATTCCTTAAGCATACTGTGAATCTAAATTACCTTTGGACCCAAAACACAGCTCTATACTTAGAATGGGAAGTGGGGAGTATGACAGTTTGAAATTCTTTTGTGAACCCCAAAAAGAGAAAGATTATGTCTTTTTTTTTTTTAAGATTTATTTATTTATTTATTTATCCCCCCCTTGCTGCTTGTGTTTGCTATGTCCATTTGCTGTGTGTTTTTTCTGTGTCTGCTTATCTCCCCCTTGCTGTGAGGTCCTGCTGCATCAGCCCACCGTGCCGCGCGGGCCGGCCTGCCCTCACAAGTAGGCCCCGGGAAGCGAACCCAGGGCCTCCCATATGGTAAACGGGAGCTCTATCGATTGAGCCACATCCACTTCCCTATGTCTTTTTTAACTAATCTATTTCTGTGGGTGTGAGATGCTTTTGATTGGACTATGTCAGTGAGGCATGAGCCAGCTTGGGTCTCTGCCTGCTTGCTGGGTATGAGAGACACAGAGAGATAGAGAAACAGAGGAAAAGAGAGCTGCCATATTATATTGAACCTGCCATGTGAGAGAGAGGAATGCAGGAAAACAGAAGCCCTCAGAGGCTCAAGTAGCTGAGGCCTAGGGAGAGATGAGCCATATGCCTGATAACGCACAGCTAAATTCTAAAGAAAGTGGAGCATCCAAGACTGATAGAGGAGGCTCAGAAAGAGACAAGCCCTAAGCCTGGTTGCCCACAGCTGATCTCTGGATGACGGTAGATTCTGGAGGGGGAGGCAAGAGCCTTTGTCACAGATCGGTGGCCATCTTACTATGCCACATGGCTGGACAACAGGATCGGTACTAGCTGACTTTGGTGAGAAAGCACTTCTGATGGTCCCTTAATTTGGACATTTCACAGCCTCAGAATGTAAGCTTTTACCCAAATAAATTTCCCATTATAAAAGCCAACCCATTTCTGGTACTTTGCATCAGCAGCCCTGTGGCAAATTAAAATAGAAATTGGTACCAGGAGAGTGGGTTGCTGCTGCTTGCAATTACCAAAAATGTTGGCATGATTTTATAAATGGGTATGGGTATTTTTTGGAAGAATTGTGAGATACTTGATAGAAAAGGCCTAAATTGCTTTGAAGAAACTGTTGGTAAAAATATGGATGCTAAAAATAATTCTGATAAGGCATTAGAAATGATACAACTTGACAAAATTGATACCTGATGTTAGATGCAAGGCAGACATTGAAAATGACAAACTTGGACATTTAGCTGAGGAGATAAATGTGGAAAATAAATGTGGAAAATTCGAAGTGGCTTCTCATAGCAATTCATAATTGTTAGAGATTCCCCCTCACTAGGTTTGCAATAGTTAACAACCTGTGACTCGGTTCCCCACGACATGCCTACATGACTGGCTGAGCACACCAAAACCTGGCACTTCCCCCAAAGGAGCATTCCATAGCCTATGTGCCTGAAAGCTTGGCACTTCCCCCAAAGGTTGAACAAAGAAACCATGTGGGGAAGGGAGCAAAGTGAGATAGAGAGCCTCACCCCCTCCAGACCAGGGCACCACCAGCTCCTCCAGCACTCCAAGGACGCATAACTCCCTAGCCCACTACCCTTAGCCATACAAAGGAAAAATTGTACCTCTAGGGCTTCCTATTGGCCCCTGTACCTCACTCAAACCTCAGCCCCCTCCCACTGACTATCATTTCCCTGCCTTGGAATGTACTGTATAAATGCATATTCCTCCTTTCCAGGGGCGGGCTGAAGTCTCCTCTTCAGACCCCCTCCTCTGGAAGAGCTGCTAAATAAACTTCCTGCCTGCAATTATCAGTCTGGGTGTCCCAGTGATCGCAGTTTGCCCAACAATAGTAAAATGCGAGAGGAAGGAGATAAGCTGAGAACTCTACTCCTGGGCACAAAGAAACCAGAAATTGATGGCTTGGGTTACTCTGAGCTTCTGGAAAACAAGCTCCCAAAGCATAGTGCTCTTTGTGAGGACTTAATTAAACTTGGAACTTATATGTCAGGATTGGAAATGCAGTTATCCAGGAAAGACTTGTGGAAAGTTGTACTGTTTGATGACTTAGACCCCTTTTTCCTGCATGTTAAACCAACAAGCTTTTTGCAAGATCTGTATGAATGAAACCACTATCAGCCTGGACTAAAAGAGACAGGGAGGGGAGAGATTGAAGGAAAAATGGCTTCAAGAGGAAAACATGGAAGCTGAGGTCTGGACTTGGGACATTTTCTGGGGCCAGTAGAGGGACCCCACCCATGTGCACTGAAAGGGTGAGTTTGCCCCAGCATTTGAAGAGGGTGCATATTCCAGCCCATTATTCAGGGAGAGTTTGGCCGCCCCAGGCTACGGAGAGGATGGGGTACATTCTCTGGTGCTTGGGGAGAGTTAGGTCATGATCCCACTGCCCTGGGGGGATGGGCCTATTCCCCATAGATTAGAAAGAGTTAGGTCGCTACCCCATTGTTCTAAGGGGGTTGAGACTGATCCTCAGAGACTGGGGAAAGTGTGATCATCACCCCAGTGTTCACGGAGGGTGAGGTCTAGAGCTCATCTGCCAGCTGACACCTGTCAGATTCTTGATGAGGGTGGAACCAA
This sequence comes from Cabassous unicinctus, assembly GCA_029593785.1. Lineage (NCBI taxonomy): Eukaryota > Metazoa > Chordata > Mammalia > Cingulata > Chlamyphoridae > Cabassous > Cabassous unicinctus. The sequence goes on from JAQZBX010009444.1 coordinate 8,630, forward strand.
GAAAATGGCAAGTCCATGGAAGGAGTGGGCCCCCATGAGGTCCCAAAGAGTGGAAGACTTTGTTTTAAGGATGACTCTCAGACTTTAAAATCTAATGGAGTATGCCCTGCAGGTTTTCAGAGCCACTAGGGACCCCTGACATCTGTTTTCCTTCCAGTTTTTCCTTATGGTAATACAAATGTTTATCCTATGTTTGTTCCTCCTTTGTATATTGGAAACAGATAACTTGTTTTCTAAGTTTCAGCAGGTCTACTGCTAGAGGGGAATTGTTGCTTGAAGACAAACTGCATACCTATAACTGATATCTATGACATTTTTTACTTAGCATTGTTACTGGAATGACTTAAGGCTTTTTGAAATATTGTGATTTAATGAATGCATTTTGCATAAGGAAAGAACATGTCTTTTTGGGATTCATTGTGACAGTTTGAAATTCTTTTATGAATCTCAAAAAGAGAAAGATTGTTTTTTTAACTAATCCATTCCTGTGGGTATGAGATGCTTTTGATTGGAGGCATGAACCAACTTGCGTCTCCGCCCTCTTGCTGGATCTGATATAAAAAGAGACAGAGAGAGAGACAGAAACAGAGGAAAAGGAAACCACCATGTTTCCTGCAGTGTGAGAGAAAGGACTCCAGGTTTTCCTACAACCTAGCCCAAGATAGAAGCCCCAAGAGGCGCAGAGATCGAGGCCCAGGGAGAGATGAGCCATATTTCTGATAGATCACGCCTGAACTCAGGAAGAAAGCAGAGCAGCAGAGACTGAGCGAGGAAGCCCAGTAAGAGACAAGCCCTATGCCTGGTTGCCCTCACGTGAGTGCTGGGAGATGGTAGATGCTGCAGGGGAAAAGAGACCAAGGCAGAGATCTGTGGCCATCTTGCTTCACCACGTGGCAGCTGACTTTGGTGAGAAAGCGTCGCTGCTGATGCCTTGATTTAGACATTTCATGGCTCGAAACTATAAGTTTTTACCCCAAATAAATCCCTATTATAAAAGCCAACACATTTCTGGTGCTTTGCATTGGCTGCCCTTTGGCAAACTAAGATGGGGGGGCGGGGGGAGCGGTTTGCTTTATTCATTGCTATATCCTAGTGCCTAAAAACAGTGCCTGGCTTATATAATAAGCACTCATTTGTTGAATGAATGAATTTATGTGTCCTTGATTCTTCCATATTCTCTTTATTGTCTACATTTTAATTTGTTCCTGTCATATAAGTACCTCCTCAAGCCTCTTAAACGTGCTACCCCAAGGAAAAAGGTTGTAAATATAACTGCTTGAACAAACATTACATAAAATTTTCCTAATAAGCAAAACCTGACCTTTTTTCTAATTTACAAATGAAAACCAGTATCCAGGTAAGTGTCTAATTTAGATCTTGATAGATAATTCAGATTTCCTTCCCTCTCTACCCAATCCCCATCAAGAAAGTTAACCTTTATCTGTTGTATTTGAGGAGGTCAAATGGCATTACATCGTATTAGGTAATTTGGTTGCAGATATTTTGCAAGAGCTGTCTAACATTGGCCCCAATCTTCCTATGGTAGGAGCCAATATTGAAAATCACTGGAGGAGAATTTGATAATGAATTGTGGCCAGAGTTTATATTCAAGCATACTTTTAATTAAATTCTTGACTGCCTTTATACAATCTACAAAAGTATGTGGCTAGTCATAAATGATGTGTGTAACAAATTAGGCTTTTTTGGGGGATGCCTGTTTGAAAGACTGATTGATTGATTGATTGATTTTTTTTTTTTTTTTTAAAGATTTATTTATTTATTTATCTATCCCCCCCCTTGCTGCTTGTGTTTGCTGTGTCCATTTGCTGTGCGTTTTTTCTGTGTCTGCTTATCTCCCCCTTGCTGTGAGGTATTGCTGCATCAGCCCACCGCACCGCGCGGGCCGGCCCGCCCTCACAAGGAGGCCCCAGGAAGCGAACCCAGGGCCTCCCATATGGTAAACGGGAGCTCCATCGATTGAGCCACACCCGCTTCCCTGATTGATTTTTAATAGTAGCCATTCTAGTGGGTGTGAGATGGTATCTCATTGTGGGTTTTTTTTTCCCATTTAAAAAATTTATTGAAGTGTGTCATTCATACATGAACATACATAAAAAATAAGTGTAGAGTAAAGGTTGTGAACTTACAAAACGGACATGCATAGTATCATATATGGCTCCCATACATCACCCCACCACCAATACCTTGCATTATTGTGAAATACTTTAACAAATTATGAAAGAGCACCATCAAAGTATTACTAATAGCTATAGTCCGTATCTTACATTTGGTGTATTTCCCTCCCAACCCACCCTATTTTTGTTGTTGTTTTTTATAAACAGTACATTTTATCTAAGGTGTACAATCAATGGCATTTGGTATAATCACAGAGTTGTGCATTCATCACTTCAATCAATATTAGAGCATTTTCATTACTCCAAAAAACATGGAGAAAATAAACCACTATAATACCCATATATTAGCACTACTAATTACAAATCCTTTGATGTGCTTTCACTATTTCAGTTCATTTCCAAACATTGCCAAACAACTTTTTTACCAATTCTGCACAGATTAAACCTCAGCTGTCTATTCTCTAACTACATTCTATGCCCTAGTAACTTATATTCTTTTAACTCCAAGAGTTTACTCATTATATTTAGTTCATAATAGTGAAATCATACAATATTTGTCCTTATGTGCCTTGCTTGTTTCACTCAATATAATGTCCTCCAGGTTCATCCACATTGTTATATGCTTCACAACTTCATTTCTTCTTACAGCTGAATAATATTCCATCGTGTGTATATACCACAGTTTTTTAAATCCATTGTCAGTTGATGGACACCTGAGTTGTTTCCATCTTTTGGCAATTGTGAATAACATCACTGTAAACATCAGTGTGCAGATGTCTGCTTGTGTCACTGCTCTCAGTTCTTCTGGGTATGTACCTAGTAGTGGTATTACTGGGTAACATGGCAAATATATATCTAACTTCCTTAGGAACCACCAAACAGACTTCCAGAGTGGCTATCCCATTCTACATTCCCACTAACAATGAACAAGCATTCCTATCTCTCCATATCCTCTCCAGTGCTTGTAGTTTTCTCTTTGGTTAATAATGGCCATTTGAGTAGTATGAAATGATATCTCATTGTAGCTTTGATTTTCATTTCCCTGATAGCCAGTGATGCTGAACATTTTTTCATGTGTTTTTCACCATTTGTATTTCTTCTTTAGAAAAAGAAATTCAGGTCTTTTGCCCATTTTTTAAAAATTGGTTCATTGTCTTTTTATTGTTGAGTTGTAGGATCTCTTTATGTATCATGGTTATTAGACCCTTATTGAATGTGTGATTTCTAAATATTTTCTACCATTGAGTAAGCTCCCTTTTTACCCTCTTAACAAAGTCCTTTGAGGTGCAGAAGTGTTTAATTTTGAGGAGGTCCCATTTATCTATTTTTTTCTTTTCTTGCTCAGGGTTTGGGTGTAAGGTTTAAGAGACCCCCGCCTACTACAAAGTGTTGTACATTATCTTCTAAGAGTTTTATTGTCCTGTTTTTTTTTGTTTAGGACTTTGATCCATTTTGAGTTAATTCTTGTATAGGGAGTGAGATGGGGTCCTCTTTCATTCTTTCAGTTACAGATACCCAGTTCTCCCACCACTATTCATTGAAGCGACTGTAATGTCCCAGTAAAGAGTATTTGGTAGGCTTATCAAAAATCAGTTGACTATAGAGGTGAGGGTCTATTTCGGAACTCTCAGTTTGATTCCATTGATTGATGTGTCTGTCTTTATGCCAATACCATGCTGTTTTGAACACTGTAGCTTTATAATACACTTCAAGGTTAGGAAGCATGAAACCTCCGAATTCACTCTTCTTTTTTAGGATGTTTTTGGCTATTTGGGTGCTCTTTCCCTTCCAAATAAATTTGGTAATTCACTTTTCTTTTTCTGTAAAATAGGCTGTTGGAATTTTGATTGGTATTGCATTGAATCTCTGAATCAGTTCAGGTAGAATTGGCATCTTCATAATGTTTAGTCTTCCAGTCCATGAACATGGAATATCCTTCCAATTGTTTAGATCTTCTTTGATTTGATACAGCAGTGTTTTGTAGTTTTCTGAATACAAATCCTTTACATTCCTGGTTAAATTAATTCCTAGATATTTGAATCTTTTTGTTGCTATTGTGAATGGAAGTTTTTTCTTGATTTCCTTCTCAGCTTGCTCATTACTTGTGTACAGAAACACTGCTGATTTTTGTGTGTTCATCTTGTATCCTGCCACTTTGCTGAAATCATTTGTTGGCTCTAATAGCTTTGTTGTAGCTATTTCAGGATTTTAAAAATATAGGATCATGTCATCTGTGCATAGTGAGAATTTTACTTCCTTTTTTCCAATTTGGATGCCTTTTATTTCTTTTTCTTGCTTAATAATTGCTCTAGCTAGAATTTGTAGCACAATGTTGAATAATAGTGGTGACAGTGGGCATTCTTGTCTTATTCCTGATCTTAGAGGGAAAGCTTTCAAGCTCTTCCATTGAGAACGATGTTGGATTGTGAAAAATATATGCCCTCTATTATGTTGAGGAACTTTCCTTCTATACCTATCTTTCAACGTGTTTTTATCAAGAAAGGATGCTGGATTTGTTAAATGCCTTTTCTGCATCAATTGAGATGATCATGTGGTTTTTTCTCTTTGATTTGTTAATGTGGTGTATTATGTTAATTGATTTTCTTGTGTTGAGCCACCCTTGCATACCAGGAATAAAACCCATTTGATCGGGGCGGATGTGGCTCAAATGGTTGGGCATCCGTTTCCCATATGGAGGGACCTGGGTTCAATGCCCGGGACCTCCTGGTAAAATAAAGAAAAATATAGAAGGCGCGTGGGCCGCCAGGCCCCATGTGTGGGTGCGCCAGGCTCCACTGAGCCATGCAGCAGGATGATGACGTAACAGGAGAGTGACACAAGGGAAGAGCCAAGACGAAACACACTAAAGAACCAGGAACTGGGGTGGCGCAGGTGGCAGAACACCTCTCTCCTACATCAGAGGTTCCCAGGATCGAATCCCAGTGAAGACAGGAGAAGAAGGATGAGAGGAGAGGGCAGGAAACGGACACAGAGTTGCCCAGCGAATGGACACAAAAACAGCAAAAACAGGGCGGGGAAGGGGATGTTAAAAATGGATAAAGGTAAAAAAACAAATCTAAAAAAAAAATTAACATCCTCAATATATAACAATCATTAAAAAAAAAAAAAACGATTTGATCATGGTGTATAATGCTTTTTAATATGCTTGGATTTGAATTGCAGGTATTTTGTTGAGAATTTTTGTGTCTATGTTCATTAGAGAGATTGGTCTGTAAATTTCTTTTCTTGTATCTTTTCTTGGTCTTGGTATTAGGATGATGTTGGCTTCATAAAATGAGTTGGGTAGTTTTCCCTCCTTTTCAATTTTTTGAAGAATTTAGACAGGGTTGGTATTATTTGTTTTCGAAATGTTTGGTAGAATTCACCTGTGAAGCCATCTGGTCCTGGGATTTTCTTTTTTGGGAGATTTTTTTATGACTGATTCAGTCTCTTTACTTGTGATTGGTTTATTGAGTTCCTGTATTTTTTTTATAGGTTGTTTGTGCATTTCTAGGAATTTGTCCATTTCATCTAGGTTGTCTAATTTGTTGGCATACAGTTTTATTGATCTTCTCGAACCATCTTTTTTTTTTTTTTAATTTTCTCTGTTGCTTTTTGTTCTCAATTTAATTTATTTCTGCTTTAATCTTTTTTATTTATTACTTTCTGTTTGCTTTCAGATTGGTTTGCTGTCCTTTTTCTAGTTTCTCCAAGTGTTGTTAGGTCTTTGATTTTAGCTCTTCCTTCTTTTTTAATAGAAGCATTTAGAGCTATAAATTTCCCTCTCAGCACTGCCTTCGCTGTTATCCCATAAGTTTTGATAAGTTGTATTCTTGTTTTCATTCATCTCAAAATATCTTCTAATTTCTCTTGCAATTTCTTCTTTGACCCACTTATTGTTTAGGAGTGTGTTGTTTAGCCTCTATATATTTGCAAAATTTCCCCTTTCCTGCCTATTATTGATTTCCAGCTTCATTCCAGTATGATCAGAGAAGATGCTTTGCATAATTTCAATCTTCTTAAAGTTATTGAGAGCTGTTTTTTGGCCCAACATGTGGTCTGATTTGGTGTGCAATGTTCTCTATATGTCTGTCAGGTCCAGCTAGTTTATCAAATTGTTCAGGTTCTCTGTTTCCTTGTTGATCTTCTATCTAGTTCTATCTATTGATGTGAGGGTCGTGTTGAAGCTTCCAACTACTATTGTAGATATGTCTGTCTCTCCTTTTAGTTTTGCCACAGTCTGCCTCATGTATTTTGGGGCATCCTGGTTAGGTATATAGATATTTATGACTGTTATTCCTTCCTGGTGGATTGTCCCTTTTTTTTTTTTTTTCCTTTTTTCTTTTAAATATATAATGGCCTTCTGTATCTCATCACTTTTTTGCATTTAAAGTCTGTTTTATTTGGCAGCAGTCTAGCTCTCCCTGCTCAATTTTGGTTTCTGTTTGCATGAAATATCTTTTTTCCAACCTTTCACTTTTAGTCTATTTGCATCCTTGGGTCTTCAACAAATAGCCTGCCGACAGCATATGGATGGCTCATGTTTTTTTTAATCCATCCTGTCAGCCTATGTCTTTTGATTGGGGAGTTTAATCCATTTAACATCCAGTGTTATTACTGTAAAGCCATTACTTACTTCAACCATATGTCATATCTTATTTTTGTCTGTCTTTTTACCCTTTTCCTTACCCCTTCTGATAGTCTTCACTTCTATATTCTCCTCCAGGCCTTCCTTTCTTGCCTTTTCTTTTCTGGCTGCAGAACCACTTTAGTGTTTCCTGCAGAGCTGGATTCTTGTTTATGAATTCTCTTAATTTATCTGTGACTATTTTAAACTCACTGTCATATTTGAAGGACAGTTTTGCCGATAAAGAATTCTTGGCTAGCAGGTTTTTTTCTTTCAGTACCTTAATTATATCATACCACTGCTTTCTCACCTCCATGGTTTCTGAAACGAAATCTTAACCAAGTCTTACTGGATGTCCCTTGTATGGGAAGTTTCACTTCTCCCTTGCTGCCTTCAGAATTTTTTCTTTATCTTTGGCACTTGGCATTCTGAATATTATGTCTTGTGATAGGTCTATATTTATTCCAATTGGAGCATGCTGTGCTTCCTGGACACATTTGTCATGTCCTTCATGATAGTTGGGGAAGTTTTTGGCCATTATTTCCTCAAATACTCTTTCTGCCCCTTTTCCCTTCTCGTTTCCTTCTAGAGGAACTCCCATAACACATAAGTTGGTGTGCTTCATGCTATATTCAGCTTTCTGAGCCCCTGCTCAATTTGTTCCATTCTTTTCTCTCTCTGTTCTTCTCTTTTCAATTTCAGGTTTTTTTTCCCTCTACATCGCTGCTCGTTCTTTCTTCCATGATTTAAAATCTGCTGTTCTATTCCTCTTTTGTATTTTTAACCTCACTTGTTGTGTCTTTCATTCCCATAAGTTGTTATTTTCCTATCCAAGGTTTCAAATTTTTCTTTGTACTCTCCAAGTGTTTTCTCTTTTTTTATTTTTTAATTACCCCACCCCCTACCCCCCGTTGTTTTGCGGTTGCTGTCTGCTCTCTGTGTGTTCTGTTTGTCTTCTCTTTAGGCGGCACCGGGAACCGATCCTGGGACCTTCGGGAGTTGGGAGAGAGGCACTCAATCTCTTGTGCAACCTTAGCTCCCTGATCTACTGCGTCTCTTATTGCCTCTCCTCTGTGTCTCTTTGTTGCGTCATCTTGCTGTGCCAGTTCTCTGTGCAGGCCAGCATTCTGTGTGGGCCAGCACTCTGCTCAGGCCAGCTCGCCATGCAGGCCAGCTTGCCTTTCACCAGGAGGCCCTGGGAATCGAACCCTGGATCTCTTACATGGTAGACAGGAGCCCAATCACTTGAGCCACATCCGTTTCCCTCCAAGCGTCTTCTTAATGCCTTTTATTTCTTTAGCCATGTTGTCCTTCAACTCCATGTTTTGATTTAGGAGATTTGTATGAACCTCATTGATTAGCTATTTCAAGTCCTGGATCTTGTCCGGAGCTTTGATTTGTTCCTTTGCCTGAGTCATAGCTTCCTTTTTCTTAGTATGGCTTGTAATTTTTGGCTGATGTCTAAGCATCTGATTCTTTTTTTTTTTTTTTCCCTTGTTTGTTTGCTATTTTTTTTTGTTGTTGTTTGTTTGTTTGTTTTTAGGAGGCACCAGGAACCTCCCATGTGGGAAGCAGGTGCTCAACTGCTTGAGCCACATCTGCTCTCCTTAGGCATCTGATTTTGATGCTGAGATCATCTGATGTTCAGTTTCTCTCTCTTGCCTAGGGATTTACTGTTAAGTAGCTGTGTACTACCACTGTTCTTTGACTCTTGGTTCATCTTTTTCTAGATATTTAGGATTTCCCCTGTTTAACTGCTCAAACCAGGTCTGAGGATCCAGTATAAAGGTGTGAAGGCCATTTTCCAAGGGCCCTTGAAATGGAGGCAGTAGAGGCACCTGATTGCCTCTTTTATTTTATTTATTAATATTTCCCCCTTCTTTCCATACACTTCTCTTGTCTGCCAGCAGATGGTACACTTTGGCAGACCTCTCAGCTCAGAGATTGGGGAATGCATTTACTGTAAGTCTGCCAGGGCAGGCAGTGCAGAAGGAATGTCATCAGGGTGGTCCAAGCCTCCCAAACAAACTTTCTCAGAAGCTGTCTTCCTCCCTTGGCTGCCGCACCCTTCCTCTCTCTGTGGTCAGCAACCAGCCCAGGGCAGTAGGGAGGGTGTTTGAGAAGGCACATTATCTTTAGCTCTCTGCCAGCTCTCAGCGCAAACAGTGTCACAGCCCTACCTGGCCTAGAAGTGTGCGACCCCTTCAATGCAGCAGACCTCTAATTTCGCTGGCCAGAGTCTGAATTTTCTGTAGGCTGTGTCCCTATCTTTCCTCTCTCTTGGGGAAGAGGACCTCTGCAACCCACTCAGCCTGCAGCTGCCTGCCAGGGGCCGAGGACCCACTTCTGTTTGCTCCGAGGTTGGGGAGGTGGACGCCAACAGCTACTGCTGCAGCTTTACTAACAGGATTTTTCTAGCCAGCCAAGACTCCTTTCCTTCACCCTCTCTCTCCTGAGTGGTGTCTCACCTTCCCCTAATGTCCTGAGCCCCAGAACAGCACTCCAGACGGTCTCTGCCTGTCCTCTAGCAGTTTTTCTGGGAGAGAAGTGATCTCTCTGCCTCTCTAATTGTCTGTCTTCCCAGCAGTCTCCTCGTTGTGGTTTTGATTTGAATTTCCCTAATGGCTAATGATGTTGAGCATCTTTTCATGCGTTTTTTGGCTATTTGTATATCTTCTTTGGAGAAATGTCTATTTAAGGCTTTTGCCCAATTTTAAATTGTTTTTTTTTTTTTTTGTCTTTTGTTGTTGAATTGTAGGATTTCTTTATAAAATTCTGAATATTAAATGCTTATGATAGATGTGGTTTCCAAATATTTTCTCCCATTTTATACATTGTCTTTTTACTTTCATGGTGAAGTCCTTTGCACAAAAGTTTTTAATTTGATGAAGTTCCATTGACCTAGATTTTCTTTTATTGCTTGTGCTTTGGCTATAAAGTCTAAGAAACCATGGCATAATACAAGGTCCTGGAGATGCTTCCCTACATTTTCGTCTAGGAGTTTTATAGTCCTGGTTCTTATATTAGGTCTTTTATTCATTTAGAGTTAATTTTTGTATAGGGTGTGAGATAGGAGTCCATCTTCATTCTCCTGCTGGTGGACATCCAATTTTCCAGGCACCGTTTGTTGAAGAGACTATTCTTTCCCAACTGAGTGGACTTGGCATCCTTGTGAAAAATCAATTGGCCATAGATGTGAGGGTCTATTTCTGAACTCTCAATTTGATTCCATTGGTCTATAAATCTGCCCATGGGGCAGTATTATACTGTTTTGACCACTGTACCTTTGTAGTAAAGTTTTAAAAGTGGGAAGTGTGAGTTTTCTAGCATCATTCTTCTTTTTAAAGATGTTTTTGGCTATGCATTGTCCATTACTCTTCCATATAAAGTTGATAATTGGTTTTTCCATTCCTGCAAAGAAGGTTGTTGGAATTTTGATTGGGATTGTGTTGAATCTGTAAATTGCTTTGGGTAGAATTGACAGCTTGACAATATTTAGCCTTCTAATCCATGAGCATGGTATGTCCTTCTACTTATTTAGGTTTTCTTTGATTTCTTTTAGTAATGTTTTGTAATTTCCCATATGACTGACTTATTGAAAGACATAAATTAATTCTGAATTTTTAAAAATTTTTATTTAAGAAGTTTGACATGTTGTGATTCATTCATTCTGCTGCCCAAAGTCACCTTAGTACCTCTGAAGCTTTAGGCAAGATTTATCTTCAAGATATCCCTCCCCCTTTTTTAAAGAATTCACAACTAACTGTTGGCTGTCAGCCTTGTCACAATTCTTTTAAATGGCTCTCATGTCCACTTGCTTATGGACATACTGGTGATATACTTTAAAAATTCCTGACCTAGAATTCTTAGGACCTAATTTCTTCAAATTATTCACTTTAGGGCAGGGGTTCTTACCAGGGGTACAGAGGACCCCAAGGGGTCTGTGGAAAGATTTCAGGGGGTTCATGAGCTTGAATTGAAAATTTAAAAAAAAAACATTATTCTTGTGAGGATGTGTTGGTGTGGGTGTGATATATTTATTAAATACACAGTATAGTGTGGACTTCGTATGATTTTAATTTTGATGTAGCATGTTCTGAGTGTAGTGCATAACTGCCTACAAAAAGGTTGGTAAGGATGGCAGAGATGGTTTTATGACTCTGTGAGAAAACTTGAATTTCTAAATGTTTGCCGAAAATGATCATTTAAACAGATGTTGGACCATGTTAGGTTATCAGGTATTGAAATTATGGGAAAGTTGTAAAACATAATTTTGAATAATCCTAAAATTTAATTTAAAGACATGCTGATGTTGAATGTCATAAAACTATCTGCCGCTACATTCTGAGAAGGTGTCTGTGGTTTTCACCTGACTGGCAAAGGGGTCTGTGGAACCAGAAAGGTTAAGAACCCCTGCTTTAGGGCCTTTAGAATCAGAATAGGTCCATCTCCATGTTTCTCAATTTCAGACAACCCCTAATCATGAGTTCCTAAAAGTTACTACACCCAAGAAAAGTAGGAATCTGTGGAATATGCCAATACCTGAAACTCCACACATCAGGTTCTCAAGATAAAAGCCTGAAAAAGGCCATTTCAGTGTTTTATGTTAACATTAAAATTAGTATGGTAAATTAACATTAGCCATGATTTCTTTTATGATGGATGCTTTTTAATTATTCTACAATCCTGGAACTAACCTTTATGGTTATCAATAACCCCAAACCTTACGCTCTCTGAGGCATCATGTATGTCCCTTCTTATTTGTATCAAAACTCATACTGAGAGGGAAGCGGGTGTGGCTCAGTGGATAGAGCCCCCGTTTACCATATGGGAAGCCCGGTTTTGCTTCCCGAGGCCTCCTTGTGAGGGCACGCGGGCCTGAGCGGTGCGGTGGGCTGATGCAGCAACCTCACGGCAGGAAGTGGGTGTGGCACAATGGATGGAGCACCCGTTTACCATATGAGAGGCCCCGGGTTTGCTTCCCAGGGCCTCCTTGTGAGGGCAGGCCGGCTCGCGCGGCGCCGTGGGCTGATGCAGCAAGACCTCACAGCAAGGGGGAGATAAGCAGACACAGAGAAGACACGCAGCGAATGGACACAGCAACACAAGCAGCAAGGGGGGAATAAATAAATAAAATAAATAAATCTTAAAACAAAACAAAACAAAAAAAACTCTTACTGAACAATGAGTTCTGCATTGCAAAAGAGGATATATTTTTTGCACCTGTCTATGGCTCTTTGTCCACAAATTAAACAAAAACAAACACAGGTGCCATTGGATTTTTATCAAGGTAAAGATATTTGTGCGTTTGGTATACGTGGTTTTCAGTCGGTCTTTGTAGAATCTACTTCCTTTAGATTCCTCTGTAGCACCCATTCTCCTTCTGTAGGCTCTCAGGTGGTTAGCTTCATTTATGACTAATTCTGCAAGCAGAAAGTCTTCTGGCCACAGCAGCTACTTCCCATGCACTTTCTTGCCTTTTGTCTTTGTGTGTGCTGTTCCTTCTGCCCAGAATGTCCTTCTACCTTTCTTGCCCTGATAAACACTCGCTCATCCTTTAAAACTAAGAGCAAGTGGTTTCTTATTATGAATACCTTTTTACTCTTCTCAGGCAAAGTAAGACCACCTCATCAGGGATTGGAAGTGGACTGAGAGTACACTGTCTTTCTATTGCTTTCTCCTTTAATTATGTCTATGCCTGTTTCCAGCACTTGTGTGTGAACTTCTGGGGACAGCCGTAGTCCAAAATAGAAACAAAATAGTGCCTGACGCAATACCAGTTTGCTCTATGTCTTTGAAATGTATTAATTAATTAAAATGTTTATATAGTCATATAAAATATTGAAAAGAAATAGCCTTAGATGATGTTTATGTTATGGTGGTCCAATTGAATAATTATTTTTTGCATCTTCTGTCTTTTCAAGATTTTAGTAAAGTTATTTATATTGCTTTCTTTTATTGTTAAATGAAGAAAAATACTTTGACTTGCTTTAAAAGAGACACTAGAATTTTCACATCAAAGTGGTCATTTCCCCTTCCATGATTGTCATTTTGAGTGGCAAGATTCCTGTTCTAATTATATTATCCTAATTCTGTGCATTTTTGAGATACCAAAATTCCATTTATAGCCTCCCACCTGTCCTCAGTGGTGGAAATTTTTTTTTCAGTTGGAAAAGTACTTAATATATGAGAGTCACACAACAGTAATAATAAAGTTTTGAAGGAACAAGGTTGACAATAAAGCTGATGAAAATCATTAGAAGTCTAGAAGAGAGTGTGATGTCTAAGTATTGAGAGATGTTTTCTGTGTGTTATATAAGTACTTTCTAAGGTCCTGAACATTTTATCTCAGAGAATAAGCTTGCAAATATAATTGCTTAAACAAATATATTACATAAAATTCTGGGACATAACTTTCTGTCTAAAAGGGTTTTGACCAAAGCATCCTTGGAATAAGCGTACACATCCTTAGGGTGAGTACCTTGAAAGGGACATCTCTCATTCATGTCTGTAAATTCTTATTTGTTGAAACAAAGTGCATAATCACAGGAGCTAGAGCAAGAGCTCTAAAGCTAAATTGCTTAGATTTAAATGTCACCTCCATCATTTACTAGCTGTGTGACCTTGGACAAATTCTTAACCTCTCAATGCCTTAGTTTCCTACCTGTAAATTGGGGGGAGTGGAGATAATATTAATTCATAGTGTTGTTGTGAAGTTTAAAAAAAGTAATAAATGTTAAGTGCTTAAAATAGTGCCTTGAATATAATTTAATTTCATCAATTCTAAGATGCACATTTTTTCACATTTTAACACCTGAAATTAGGATGTCAATAACTATTAGTAGTAAGAGCTCATTAAAATTAGCTGTCATCAGTGTTGTCCTCATCCTAATTGTCTTGGTTCTAACCAAGACAGTGGCATTTGTTTGGCTGGTGGTGCTAATGTGGAATATATATCAAGTCTCAATGTCATCTAACCACTTGTTTTCATACCTTTATTCTTAGAAAAGATCTAGTGAGCTGATTTCCATGTTTGTTTCCTATTAGGCTTATGTAAAGTACTTACAGGGTTAATTAATGCAATGTCTAGAGGATTCTCTTGGGGAAGTACTAACATGCTCCTCAATGCAGCTCAGTCTCTGGAAAAATAGAGAAGACAAATATTTTATTTTTTCTAATGCTATATTTTCCTTAATTCTTTCTAAGAAGTGCGTTTTTTCTCAGCTAGCAGAATGAAGCCCCCATTGTACCAATTAAGATTCACTGGTTTGCACTCTCCTGCAAGGAAGAAAAGAAGCAGTTTATTGATCTGTAACAGAGGAATGGATCATGGCCAAAGCTTTTCTGGCTCATACAATGCCCTGACTGTAAGAATCTGAATGTCGTTAGGGAGTCCTCACAATTTTCAGCCACTGTCAGACTGAACAATAAATGGGAAAAATGGATACACAATATAAAACTATTCTCTTGTACAGATACTGCTGGGACCCACCCCCAGTGGCAGGCCTGTCTTGTTATTTTACTAGCGATAGGCTTGTAGTTTGTAATTTTAGGCTTCTTCTTTATTTTGATGTTTTTGTTTAGTGTGGGGTAGAAAGACCAATTTGGATCTGAGATAAAGATCTTCTTCCAGGTGAAAGAGATTCAGTAAAATGAGAGAGAACCTTGGGCCAAAGTTTATAAAGCCTAACTAGGAAAATTCTGGGCACATCTCCATGCAAATACCTTGATGCATACTTCATTCACTCATAACACATGCAGCTTGTCTGTTCTTGCCTTCTGTTTGCCCTCAAGATTTTAAATGGTAGTATTTATAAGTCATCATGAAACAAGAGTACAAACACACAGGGCTAGAAAGGGGCCAGTGAACAGGGTTTTGGCTTAGGTTTTAAAAGTACAATTAGTTGAATAATTCAAGAAGCTGGGCAACTTTGCTTTGCTTGCTCATCTCCCACTCCTCCCTCTTCTGTCCTCCCAGTCCCCACCTTTTTTCCACCCAAAGCTGCCTTCATCAGACATTTAAAGTCAATCCTATTCTTAAAGATAATGCTGGCTCCATCCTTCAAGCCTGCCCTTGATTCAGCTAGCTCTGACTCCACAGAGGTTATTGCTCCCCAAGTCCAATGCAGTAGACCTGAAGTAGTGCCTCTGTTTCCAAGAGAATCTCAGGTGATTGCCACATAGAAAGATTACAGCCACCCTGTTCTCTTGGTGTGCTGCCAGGCAGAAACTGGGCACCAGGGGTGAACTGCAGAAGCCCTGAAGGAAGGTTTAGGACCAGGTCTCTCCGGAACCGCTGAGTTGTCACTGTAGCTGGAAAAGCCATCCATTGGAGCATGCTGGCCAGAAGCAGCTTTTTAAAAAAACAGGTCCTTTTAGAGTGCACACCGAGTTGCTTTCCCAGTGGTTAGCTTAGAACCATAACCTACTGTGGTGCAAACCTATTCAAATGGGGGGAAATTTTCACTAGCTAAGCAGCAAGAAATTCTCTCACCCTGTGTGACCAAAGCCATCAGCCATTTCCTTTTTATTTACTTTTATTTCTGACCTTTTATAATCTCCATGACTGTAGCCTAATAGTTTCCTTTTGCATAGCTTTAAAAATTTTTTTTTGAACTTTTTCTTCTCTCCTGATTCATTTTATAGCAAATAAAACCCAAATTGAAAGGAAGGGTCTAAATGTTTCTTTTAGCAATTATTATTACAAAAGTAGTAAAGGAGCTAACTTAATTCATTATTGTATCACCCAGGGGCAGCCATAATGAGCATTTTGGTGTATTTCTAATTGTTTAATTAAATGTATAAATATGCACATACATATATTTTGACAAAATTGGGTTTGTGATAGAGTACAGTTTTTTTAAAATCATTTTTCAATCAACACACTTTGAGTATTTTACCATGTTACTAAAAACTCCTTAATGATTTTAATGGCTCCATTATAATCGTGTATATATGGATATGTTATTTTAGCCTTCTCTTGTTGCTGGGAGGTCATGTAAATTTCTGAATTTACACTATAATTCTTAGCTTGGAATGTATTTAGCTTAATTTCTTCTGATTTTATAGGTCTAGAGTGGGGATTTATGCACACTGAGAGTGGAATATTTCTCTCTGTGACATTGTTTGCTTTTCTTGCCAGCATTTTTCATAAGGCATTTTCAGAGAGCAAAATTTGGAGCAGTGTTGCTTTTCTATAAAGGAGATGGCTTTTTGTTTTTTAAAAATTTCATATGCTGTGCCATTTTAAAGTTTATTCAGCAGGGCAGTGGGAGATATTGAAGTGTGTCGTCCCACCCCCCCTCCCAAAATAGCTTCCTTATCTGTTTTCTTCGTTGTTTGTGGAAACAACAACTGCTTGAGCCACATCTGCTCCCTGTTTTTTGTTTGTTTGTTTGTTTTTAATAAAGGGAATGAATGGATCAGATTTATGTTTTAGAAAGATGACTCTGTGGAGGAAGGCCAGGCAGGTAGAAAAACTTGAGATATCGCCAAACAATTTGTATTAAGTTAATCTTTTTTATAAAAAAAAAGGGGGCGGGGGGATTCATTAGATAGAATAACTGCTTTGAAATTGCAGTTGAATAAATGATATGGTTGAACCAACGTTTGGACGGGAGAGTAAGCTTAGAAACCAAAAGTAGTTTGTGGAATGCTACAGAATGATACCAATTAGGTCATTTGTATTTGAAGACCACCTTCTTTAACTAGTCTCATTTCTAGAGAATCAATTTTATTTTCCATAGAGTATTATGTTTATAGACTCTCTTCAGTGCATGTCCACTGGTACAACAGTGGGCATCTTATCTCCTGTAATATTGAATGGCCAGGTCCATTACAGTCACCACCTCAATGCACAGTCTGTCTGTCTGTCTGTCCACTATTCTGATTTGCTCTCTTCATTAGCAGCCATCTTTGTAAACAGAAGTTTAAGATTTAGTGTTGCATGTATTTTGAAATGATCCATTTTGATTGGGACTCTCTTTAATGTTTCAGGTTGAATGCGTTTGGAGACTTGATGCATAAAATTTGCATGACTCTTCACTCCTTTCTGGATCTGTCACTGGTTTCAAGCCAACATGGCTCACATCACAGACTCTAACAGCTGTGCCTCAGGTAATGGCTGTGCTTGTTGTATGTTAAATGTATGTCTTTGCTCAAAGTAATATTTTATTTCTCTTTCAATCGTGAGTAGATAATAGCAAGTTGCCTAGATAACCAGGATTTCAAAGCAATTTTCTATCCATTGAAGTTTTGTGTTTTTTTTTTAATCTCAGAGAATTTTCTTTTATCTTTATAGCCTTTAT
Organism: Cabassous unicinctus; assembly: GCA_029593785.1. NCBI lineage: Eukaryota > Metazoa > Chordata > Mammalia > Cingulata > Chlamyphoridae > Cabassous > Cabassous unicinctus. Next base: position 25,699 of record JAQZBX010009444.1, read on the forward strand.
GTACTAAAATCAGTTCAGTAAATTATTACCTAAGTCTCTTCTATGGACGTGTTGAAGGATAAAAGTAGACACCTGAATGCTGATGCAAATATAATGTATATTCCTTCTCTTGTGCTTCTATCTAAGCGGCTGAATGAGGAGAGAGAAAATGAGTTTGGATGCTTAAAACCAGTTCCTAGTATGCACTCCTAAGCAGCGTTTATGTTGCTATTCAAAGGGAAAGGGGGGAAGAAAGGGAGTATATTCTGTAAAGTGACTCTCCCGGAGAGGAAGATGCAGCAAGCCATGTTATTAATCATAAAGAACTGTGTTCTAATTTGTACTTGATTATAGTAGATACCTATATAATTTGAATATCTACTTCTATATTTCTCATATAAGATTTGGGAGAAATTTGTAGAACAAATGTGAGAAAATCCTCTTAAGAGATGGTGTAGCAGTTTGATATTATTTGTGAATTCCAAAAAAAGAGATATTGATTGTTTTGTAAACTGGTCTGTTCCTGTGGGTGTGATACCCTCTGATTGTATTAAATTCAAAGGTTTTATGTTTACATGATTAAAGCAAGATTAGGGCTTTGATTTGACCACATCAGTAGGCTGTGACTCAGGGTTGAGTCCCCACCCCCTTGGTGGGCTATATAAGTGGATACTCACTCAAGAAGACACGTAGAAGAAGAGAGAACTTTGTCAGTTTTGATCCTGGAGCCCTGGGGAGAGATGGGCCATTCACCTGATAGTTTACAGCTGAAAAGACTAGAGCAGCTGAGAAGGCCCAGAAAGAAACGAGCCCTCCATCTTACAGCTGAGATGGGAAGAAGATGGGCCTTGAGAGGAAGAAGGAAGGAGAGACCAGGCCCACCGTCTTACTTCAACAGAGGAAGGCTGAACCCTCACAGAGACTGCCCGCCATTTTGCTTCAATATGTGGCAACAGGCTTTGGTGAGGAAGTAACCTTGAGTTGGACTCTTTGGGTCCTTGTAACTGTAAACTTCTACCCCAAATAAAAACCCCTTATCAAGCCAACAGATTTCTGATACTTTGCATCATCACCCCTTTGGCTGACTAATACAGATGGTATATAGCAATAATAGCCAAACTATCCCAAATACCAGGCCAAGTTTTCCTAACTCTTTTTAGTTATCTGTCAAATAACAGGTGCACAGGAGCAGTAATTCTCTCTGTGGAAATCTTGCTGAGTGCCTCAGCCTCAGGTCCTAGCTCTGCTAGGCCCTGATAACCCTAGAATGACATTACCATGTAATCAGGGGAGTGTGGAATTGGAGTCAGGAGCCCTGAATTAAAGTACCAGCTCTAGCACTAACTGTGGAATTTTGTCTGGGTCCGTTGTTCCATGTATAAAATGTCAGTAAGACTATCACCCATAAGTGCCAGTGAGAGTTCCTGAAACGTTACTAGTGCTTTGTAACCTGGAAAGTACTTTTAAAGACAGTAGCAGAAGAAAAAAAAAACAGGATACCTCTGAAGTGAGCTTCCCCAGCGTTACTTTTTCTTCCAGCAATCCCAGCTCCAAGTATTACCTCTGGCAAAAATACTGTGTAGCTCACCCAAACCCAAACTCAAATAAACTTTTTTTTTTCTTGGGATAACTGATCTTTCCCCATCCATTCTTCTGTTTGTCCTCCTTTCTACTGCTTAGCTTCTCAGGACTTATAGAGATTCTGCTCAAGGACTGCTTTCAATAATAAAAAATATAAATAATGCCTATAGGTAACAATTATTGAGCACTTACTGTGCACCATGGTGTCTAAAATGCTTTGCCTGCACTATCAGACTTAATTCTCACAACAATCCTTGAGCTTATAATGTTATCATCATCCCAACTTGCTGGCACAGAGAAGTTAAGTAAATTAATCTAAGTGAAATAACTAAAGTCAAGATTACTAGTTATTTCTTTAGTAAAATATTTGATGAGGGAAGACACGGAAACATTTTGAAGTTTCTTGAATGTCGTGGGTTCTGAGATGCAGGTGTGATTTTCCTTCTCCTCCCCTCGCGTTCATTCACACACAGAGGGCAAGGGTTGTTTGAGGTAGCTAGTGCCCCAGTACCTCTGTCTTATTGTATCTCTGGCAAAATCCTATCTTCAAGGATTTCAATACCTACTCCATTGGCCCCTAATTTCTTTTCCAACTTGTCTTTGCTGGTATTGTCCCTTTTCTGTTTGTTCCTGTGGTCTGATGCTCCAAATATAACTTTTCCTCCTCACTTGGTGTCCTACCTAAAAGGTCTGGACATTGAGTTGAAATCTTTGAGAGCAAAGGGAAGCTCTCTGATTTGTGACTTCTAGGGTGTCAGGGTATGGATTGTTACTGCAGACAAGAATCTGGACCAAGCAAGACAAAGTTTTTGCTTATTCTAGTCATCATGACCACTGTAAACTTGTAAGCAAATCTCTGGTCATTCACAGATACTTTTAATTATATATATAATTAAATATATATAAATATGTATAACTGTAGAAAATTTAAAAATATAGAAGTGTAGTATTGTCTAAAAAATAAAGCAAGAATTAAGAATTACTGGTAATAGCATCACCCAGAAATAAATGCTTTTCTCATTTTCCATAGAGTCTTTCCATTTTATATATATTATATAGATGAAGTTATGTTTATAAAAACCATCATTTTAACTTTTCTTTTCCACTTGGTTGTATTACAAAAGAAGTACCTTCTCATTATTTTAAAAAAGAACCTCAAACAATGCAAAAGTGTATGCTGATTATAAATATGCTGGTTTTGAAGTATACTTAACAAAATAACATATACAGGCCCCAGATGAAGAAGGGATAAAGAGGGACTTTATGGCAGCTAATGAGGGCTGGTGACTGGTCTTTCTCATGAGAAAAAGATAAATTTTGGGGTGGGTTTAGTAAGAGTTTTAAATGTGCAGTAATTTATAATTTATATTATATATTTACCAAAAAGTATATTCAATATGCTTTTTAAAGCCATACTTCCCCTAGATGTATTATGCCCAAAACAGTTTCTCCCTTTCTACCCCGTGAAAATCACAGCTTTGGGAGACATAGAACATGAGTGAGAAGTCATCCCATCTGAAGGTGGAATCAGGGCAGTAGTAAAAGAAACACTTTTCATGATCTTAGAAATAAACAGAGGGAAGCGGATGTGGTTCAAGCAATTGAGCTCCCACCTACCACATGCGAGGTCCGTGGTTTGGTTCCCAGTACCTCCTAAAGAAGACAGCGAGCTGGTGCGACGGGCAGGCATGGCAAGCTGATGCAACAAGAGACACAAGAAGAAAAACATAATGAGAGACACAAGAAAGCAGGGAACGGAGGTGGCGAAAGTGATTGGGTGCCTCCCTCCCATATCAGAGGTCCTGGGTTCAGTTCCCAGCGCCTCCTAAAGAAACAAGGAAGACAAACAGACACAGCAAGTACAAACAACAAGGGGGTGGGGAGAAATAAATAAAAATAATTTAAAAATAAAGAAATAAAGCGGAAGCAAAAGAGGAGCAGCTGAGAGAAACACTGCAAGCCAAACTGTGTCCTTAGCTGCAAAATACATTGACAACTGACCATCCCACTGACGTCCCAGTTTAGGGTTTAAACCTAGTAAGGGAAGACTCACAAGTCCTTTGGTACTCTGACTTTCCCATTAAATCCCTCAGTTAGGTTGAGCAAAAGGTAATGATTTTAAAATAAGAACAGCCATTTAACACTGTAATTTGTAAAATTTTATAATACATTTCAGACATACAAAAATGTGTAAAGGTTAATATAACAAAACACCTGTAAACAATACCACCTAGCTTAAGAAATAAACTCTACTAATTCATGCATTTAGCAAAAACTATTGAGCCCCTACTATGTGCCAGGCTCTGCTGCAGGTACTGGGAATATAGCAGTGAGCAAAAAAAGCAAAAATTCCTTACCTCAGGGATCTTTCATTCCAGTGGAAGTTGAAGTACTCTACGTACAGGGTTGCCAGATAAAGTAGAGGACATACTTATACTAAAAAATTATTTATTGTTTATCTGAAGTTCAAATTTTACCAGGTGTCTTCTACTTTCATTTGCTAAACCTTTCAGCCCTACCTGTACTCCCTTCCTAGGATGCTTCCCCCTCCTTAGCAGCCACCCCCTCAGTATCAGTTGTTCTCTATAGAATTATGGCTTTTTCACCAGATCTCCTGTCCTATTTCAGTTGACTGGTAGAGTTTTGTTTTCATTACTTTAAAACATTTTATGACCATATTACTAAGAGTGCCCTAATGCCATTTGTTAATTATGAGCATCATAAATTGCTCATGACTGTTCTCTTCTGTTAAAGCTGTTTAGGACATAAACGGGACCGATGGTTAGGAGAACTGCTGTATTTCTCTGTCACATGATGAAACTGGGAGGGTTTAGGGTTGAGGACAGTCTGTTTTTTCCCAAGTTTCTGAATCATGTTGTGAACTGGATGCACTGATACTGCTCCAAACACAGTGTTGTGAAACTTTAATTAGGGCTTAGAATCCTTCTAGAAGCCAAATAACAAGTGGCTTTTTTGTTAGATGAAGATAATAATACCTGTCCTACCTTCTTCACAGGGTTGCTGCGAGGCAAAAATAAAACAGCAGCTGCAAAAAAACTTTTTAAAACCCAAGTGCTGGTCAGATGTCAGGGGTGTCACTGTCCTCCTTGTTCTGTGGCCCTGCCATGGGCTTCTGATCCAATAAACACCAGCCCTCCTGGAGGCTGCATATTGGGCCAAGATTGTATTACTGTTCTGCCTCTGACAGCTAAATGAAATAAATAGATGAACAGTAAGAAGTGAACCGAGAGGATCATGTGATTTTTCTTCTTCAGTTTATCAATGTGGTTTTATTACACTAATTGATTTTCTTGTGTTGAACCATCCTTGCATACCTGGGATAAAGCCCACTTGATCGTGGTGTATAATTCTTTTAATGTGCTTTTGGATTCTATTTGTATTTTGTTGAGGATTTTTGCATCTATATTCATTAGAGATATTAGTCATTAATTTTCATTTTTCGTAGTATCTTTCTGTGGTTTTGGTATTAGGGTGATGTTGGCTTCATAGAATGAGTTTGGTAGCGTTCTTTCCTGTTCAGTTTTTTGGAAGAGCTTGCGCAAGATTGGTATTAGATCATCTTTGAATGATTGGTAGAATTCACCTGTGAAGCCATCTGGTCCCAGGCTTTTCATCTTTGGGAGGTTTTTGATGACTGTCTCAATCTCTTCACTTGTGATTGGTTTGTTGAGATCTTTTGTTTCTTGTAGGGTCAGTGTGGATGGTTCATGTGTTTCTAGGAATTTGTCCATCTCCTCCACATTGTCTAGTTTTTTTGGCATACAGTTGTTCATAGTATCCTCTTATGATCTCTCTTATTTCTGTGAGGTCAGTGGTAATGTCCTCCCTCTTGTTTCTGATTTTATTTATTTGCATCTTCTGCCTTTTTTCCTTTATTAGTCTTCCTAAGGGTTTGTCGATTTTATTGCTCTTCTCAAAGAACCAGCTTTTAGTTTTGTGATTTTCTCTGTTGTTTTTTTGTTCTCAATTTCATTTATTTCTGCTTTAATCTCTGTTATTTCTTTCTTTCTGTTTGCTTTCAGATTGGTTTTCTATTCTTTTTCTAGTTTCTCCAGGTGTTGTTAGGTCTTTGATTTTAGCTCTTCCTTTTTTAAATTAAGCATTTAGGGCTATAAATTTCCTTCTCAGCAGTGCCTTTGCAATGTACAATTGGTTTTGATATGTTGTCTTCTCATTTTCATTCATCTCAAGATATTTGCTGAATTCTATTGCAATTTCTTCTTTGATCCACTGATTATTTAAGAGTGTGGTATTTAATCTCCATGTATTTATGAATTTTCCCTTTTTCTGTCCATTATTGATTTCCAGCTTCAATCTGTTATTATCAGAGAAAATGTTTTGTTTAATTTCAATCTTTTAAAATTTATTGAGACTTGTCTTATGACCCAACATATGAAGAAGGATCCATGGGCACTTGAAAAGAATGTATATCCTGCTGCTTTGGTGTGCAATGCTCTATAGATGTCTGTTAGGTCTATTCATTTATCATATTATTCAAGTTCTCTATTTATCCTCTCTCCAGATGTTCTATCCAACACTGAGAGTGGTGTATTGAAGTCTCCAACTATTATTGTAGAGACATCTATTTCTCCCTTCAGTTTTACCAGTTTGTGCCTCATATATCTTGGGGCACTCAGATTGGGTTCATAAATACTTAGTATAGTTATTTCTTCTTGGTGAATTGCCCCTTTTATCAATATATAATGATCTTCATCCCTTATAACAGTTTTGCATTTGAAAACTATTTAGCCTGCTATTAGTATTGCTACTCCACTCTTTTTTGGTTACTATTTGCATGGAATAACTTTTTCCAGCCTTTCACTTTTAACCTGGTTGTGTCCTTATGTCTGAGGTGGGTCTCTAGTTGACAACATATAGACGGCTCATATTTTTTTATACATTCTATCAGTCTGTGTCTTTTGATTGGGGAGTTCAAGGCATTAACATTCAATGTTATTACTATAAAGGCATTACATATTTCATCCATTTCGTACTTCGGCTCTCTTGTCATATTGTTCTGTTGTCTGTCTTCTTACCCTTTAGCTTACCTTTCCTAATAATTTCATTTTTACACTCTTTTCCAAATCTCTCACCCTTGTTTTTTCCTTTCAGGCTGCAGCACTCCCTTTAGTATCTCTTGTAATTCTGGTCTTTTGGTAACATTCTATCATTTTTTGTTTGTCTGTGAAGATTTTGAACTCACCCTCATTTTTGAAAGACATTTTTGTGGGATACAGAATTCTTGGCTGGCAGTTTTCCCCTTTCAGTTCCTTAAATGTATCATACCAATTTCTTCTCACCTCCATGGTTTCTGATGAGAGGTCGGCACCTAATCTTTTCAAGTTTCCCTTGTATGTGATGCTTTGATTTTTTTCTTGCTACTTTCAGAATCCTCTCTTTATCTCTAATATTTGTCACTCTGAATATTAGGTGTCTTGGGGTAGATCTATCTGGATTTATTCTGTTTGGGGTATGTTGTCCTTCTTGGATATTGATATTTATGTCTTTCATAAGGGTTGGGAAGTTATTTCCTCAACTGTTTCCTCAAATACTCTTTCTGCCCCTTTTTCATTTTCTTCTCCTTCTGGGACACTCACAGTGCAACTGTTTGTGCATTTTGCATTGTCATTCAGTTCCCTGAGACTCTGTTCCATTTTTTCCATTCTCTTTCTTTTCTCCTGTCTTTTCCAGTTCAGATGTTCTGTCTTCAAAATCACTAATTCTGTCTTCAAGCAATTCAAATCTACTCTTATGTGCCTGTAATGTATTTTTAATCTCATCCATCATGTCTTTCATTCCCATAAAGTCTGTTACTTTTCTTTGCAGGCTTTCAAATTGTTCTTTATGCTCACCCAGTGTCGTCTTAATATCCTTTATTTCTTTAGTCATATTTTCTTTAAATTCTTTGAATTGTTTAAGAGAGTTGTGTGATTATCACTGATGAACCGTCTTAAATCCTGTGTCTGTTCAGGATATTTGCTTTGTTCCTTTGGCTGGGCCATGTTTTTCTGTTTCCTAATAGGGCTTGTAATTTGTTGCTGATATCTAGGTATCTGAATATGTTGCTAATTTAACTCTGATGGGCAGTTTCTCTCTTACTGTTTTTTTTTTTTTTTTCCCCCCACAGCTCTTCTTTGAAATTTGGTTCAACTTATTCTAAGTCTTTAAAACTGTCTAGCTTAAGTTATCAAAATCAGGCCAGGGATTCACCTCTGGGTACAGTTTTTGTCCATGCAATTTCCAGACCAGCCAGCAGATGGCACATGTCAGCACACCTTTCTGCGGAGGTGTTTCAGTCTCAGGTTCCCTGAGTTCCTGTGTTGAATCTCCAGAGTGGAGATTTAAAGTAGGCTCTGCTGGCTGAATTCACTGAAGAAAAGCCCCCCAACTCCCTCTCTCTTTTCCCTTGAAATAGCTGACAGGGAGGAAGATGCCTGCTCTCCTCTAGTTAGCTGCAGTGAGCCAGGGGTTTTACCCCAGCTTGATATCTTGGGGGTGGGAGAGGGGAGCTCTTCTCAGCCACTATGGGGGCTTGGTAACTCAACGTTTGTTGTTTCATCTTCTTCGTCCCTCTGTCCCTTACCCTCCTGGGAGTTGTGTAGCACTGTCCTGGTCTGCTAACCCCCAAAGCAGGTACCTCAGACAGCTTTTGGCTCTTTCTCCATTATTTTTGTGAGAGCATTGAGCCCTGCCTGTTAGTCTGATGCCATCTTCCCACCATCCTCCAATCCATATTTGCTTTTTAAGGTGCTTATTGAACTGCATTGAACATTCCATTATTATTTTAAATTAATATAAAAGCACTCATAAAATTTGATAGGAAATCAAGGGGAGAATTACTCAACATTCCACAGTAGCCATTTTATTGTTATTCTTTCCAATTCTTGTCATTGGTCGAGCAAACTCAAACAGTTTCAGTAAGTTTTCATGCATTTTTGTACTCTGCTTTGAGCTTTAACATTCTTAACATTTTTGCAGATGTCTATGGAAAACCGTTTTCAACTTAATATTTTCAGAGATTGTAGAATATTCCTTGGAGTGCTTCTAACCATTGGATTCTTCTTTCTTTTTTGTTTGGACTTTTGGGTTGCTTCCAGATTTTCCCCTTTGTAGATCATGATGCAGAGAACGTCCTCTTGGCTGGTCATTTTTCTCCCCCTTTTGATTATTTCCTGAGGAGGATTTCCCAGAAATAGGAAAATTGGGTCAAAGGGCATGACTGTTTTCATAGCTTTTGTTCATGCTGTGGGGCTTGAATCTTGTTGCACAGGTCAGTGTTTGGCTCTAATTTTTGTCTCTATGTTGATCTCAAATGAGGTCCAAAGGCCACTGATAAGGCCTGGTCATCAGACAGAGTTGTTGCCTCCTGGCAGAGCAGATACAGCACAGCCCTCTCCCAGTTGGGTAAATATTTTTTCTGGGCAGAAGCATTTCTCAAACAGAACTCCGAGCCCACTGCAGTGAACTCCCGGCAGCAGGAATTACGTGCTGTTTGTCAAGTATAAGACCAGTTTGCACAGACTGGTCTGGTTGGAGCCAGCCTGGTGTCTTCTGAGCCATCTGGAAAAGAAGACATAGGAGCAGGGCAGAAGTGTTTTTGCTTTGGTAAGTCTTAGATATGTCATCTGTGTTAGCATTACTCCAAGGGCAGAGAGTGTGCTGATTAGAAATGGGGCTTGCTTTAATTAATATGCATCCTCCATGGCCTTCCAGGGTCTCCCTATTCAATATACAAAAGCATTACAGCTTGTGTTCTCATATGTGCTTGGCATGAGTCATGTTCCGGACTACAAGAAGAGCTGAGAGGGCACAACAAAGTTGCCTAACGAAAAGCATAGGTGTAAGAACTAGGGGAGGTCTTTTTTATTTCCGCTGTCCAACCTCCTGCCCCTTCTTTCAAAAATACCACGTGCCCCGTTCATGCACTTGGTAAAAGTCAAATATGGAAAACTTTTTCCTTTATTTAACGAATTGTATTGACATTAAAAATCAGAAGTGTGGTGTTTGTAAAATGCTGATTAAACAGAGCCAGGGGAAAATAGGTATTTGAGAAATCTATATAAAACACAAAAGTAAAATGGTTAAAAATAAAGTTTCCTCCCTGATATGAGTGTGTTGATATTTTTTGCTTAGTGTAAATCTTTCATTGAGCTAAATTGATAAATATATTCTGATCCTTTATATTTATTTAGTTCATCATGCATTTTCATTTTTTGTTATATTTTTAATTGGGGTTAATGAGATTATGCAGTTCAACTTTAAATGAAACTGTTAGTTGTTAGTTTATTGAAGTCTAAGTTCACCCTGAAATTTATAAATGAGTTTATTTTCCTGTAGTGATGGTGTTTGAGAAGATAGTTGTTTTGTAAAATAAGAAGTCATTGCACTTGGATTTCATACTAATTAAAATACTGAGACCACCTACAAAAGGAGACTCTGGTTTCAGATTCTTGGCTGTCTGGTTCACCAGAATTTCAGTATCTATCAGGCCCCTGGAAAGGTTTTGAAGAGTCCCTCCCTCCGTCCCTCCTCAGGGCTTGCCTGTTTTACCCCTGAAGGCTTTGGTTTTAATATGTAGCCAGCATCACCTTATGAGCTTTCTTGCTCCAAACTTTGAAGAAGTCTGAAGAGGTTAAGCATCAGATTTCAGACAGGCCATTAGCTCTCCAGCTAAGCCCAGGGAGAATGATTTATCTTCAAGTGAGCACCCAGCTTATCTGAGTGCAGGAAGGATAGATTCCAGGTTCCTGTTATTACAGGGTGCTGGGCAAAGATACACTTCAGTTGGAGATTTCTGAACAGATGCTGTATTGGTGTCAACAAGAAAGAAAGAAACACACACACACAAAATAAAAACCCAACAGGGTGATTTGCTATGTTAAGAACTTGAAAAAAACAAAACAGTGGAGCGAGTGTAGCTCAGTGGTTAAGCGCCTGCTTCACATGTACGAGGTCCCAGGTTCAATCCCTGGTACCTCCTAAAAAAAAAAAAACAAGAATTTGAGCTGTACTGTTTATGCTAAGACACTGGATATTCAGTAAAAGGATTAAAACAGCCCTTCCTACAAGGACTTACATATTCTTTGCTCTGTAGAATTCCCATCGTGAGTATTGATGTTTATTTATATATGCACTTTCCCTCTTCCTTGAAGGACTTGGGTGGACTAGAGGAGCCCATAAAAGTAAGGCTAATTTGCTTCCCTTTCCAGGGTTTGCCTTCTTCCTTGTATCCTAGATAATTTCAGTTCATCTCCTTCTGAGAAAGGATTTTATGGACTTGGAGGAAAAGGAGTGGCTAAAACTCGCAATTTTTGCTTTTGGGTCCTTTTATAAAAACTGCTTGATTTGATCTGGCATAGTTGTCAAATTCACAAAAGCCATAAAATCTTATTCTTTTTTGACAAATATTTTTAAATTGCATTGAGTAGATTTTCTCTAATGAAAACCTCAAAGACGTTCCAACCAGGAATTCAGATTTTATAAGGTTCATTCAAACAGTTGTAGAAATTCAGAGTCTAAAAAAAATTGATTATTTTCTGTTTCCTCTCTTGGCTTCTCCATTAGATATTTTTGGAGTGAGCCATAACTGATGCACTCATTTCCATATGCTTTAGGAAAAGTATGTGCTCATGTTTTTCAGAGACTAAGCCTAGTTCTGCTTTCGGCCTGCAGTTCATCATGAAACCTGACAACAAGAGAAGTTTTTAAAATATGCAGCCCATTTGTACATATAGCATTAATGATCCCAGCTGGTAGTACTGTATGAATAAGTGATCTCACCTCTTAAAAATAAGCCTGCTGTTTTAAGAATTTTTTTTTTTTTTAATAGTGATCAGATTTTTTATCCATGCAGTTCGTAGGGAAAGCCACAGCTGAAACTTAGGTTAAATAATATTTGATAATATTCAGAAGGCCATTCTAACCAACAGATAGAAAAGCAGAAGTGTAAACCCGAGTGGGTACTGGGCCAAGGGACAGGTGTTGGATTCATGGGATTTATTCTTATCCTAAAAGTTAAATCTTTGTGCTCTAACTCTGTCTTCTTTGTGGCAAGCCAAATTTGAGAGCTCCAGTGACATTTCTCCCAGCTCTGTCAGAGGTTGTGGGTTTAGTTTCAGTTTCACCATGTAAATCTTTATTTAAAGGAGGTAGTACCTATTTATGGAAGAATTTGCTATTGATAGTCATAGATTTTTATTTTAGGTCCTCTTTTGTGATTTTTATTTAATTTGAAGAGTTCTCTCTGATATATGTTTTTGTATTTTGGATGTGATCTCTCTTAATGTAAATCAAAAGATAGTCATGTGGTTTTCTGAATTTAGTCTTACAATATTTGGTTTAGTTGATAAATCCCATCAACTTTGCAAATGATTTTGTGAAAACATTGATTTAGCTCATCATGAAAATGTTCCCATCCCTGATCCCTTTTCTGAGTGCCTTTTTCTCTTTCATCAAGTGCCCATTAAGCCAAGACATTTTACGTATTTCAGTACAGCAGGTACCTTTAAGAATCTCCTGGAAGAAAAGTGGGAGAAAATTCCTAAGCTGGAAATATAAGAGAGGGAAAGATGGGATATGACCAATAATTCCTAAGTCCATCTGCTTAATATCCTTAAAACCCTAGTTGTGTGCATCATATCAGCTCTTACTTCCTGCTAACCAAAACCAAAAAAGTTCTCTCTTCCTCTGCTCTCAGTATATATTCCCTTCCTCTAAGTCCATATACTCCCCACCTTCCACTACCCCCCAGGTACAGCTGATTTATTTCCTTTTCCCCAGCATTTTAGTTTGATTGGCTGGGGTGCTTTATTCAAATTAGGGGCCACCAGGGAAATGTTGTTTTAGAGATTTCCTTCCAACTGGGAGGACAAAAACCAATCTGTCTTACCCTGACCTGGCAGAGGAAGTAGAAATACCTGCAAGGCTTATGCGGCATGTACCCTAACCAGTGCGCCGCCCCTTCCAGTGGTGTATCGCCCTGATGACATACTGATTTTTATAACACACAGGGTGGCGACTGGAAGTCTCTAGGCCAGTGAGGGAGGAGGGCATGGTTTGCATGTCAAACCACTCCAACAGTGCAGCTTACCGGAAAAAATTGCAAAACACCAAAGCCCTGTGCCACCAGGTTTTTCCATCAGCACCACGGTTTACACAGCTTCCAAATCTGCCCCAGTGACAGCTGTTTGGCAAAGTGAGGGGAAACGGTCACATCACATCCCAAGCTCTATGGCTGGTTACCTGCCAGCCTTTCTGGTAAGGAACCCCAGCATTACCTCCTAAGTGCTCACACATCATACACGTGCTGGAGCTGTGTATTCTGTGAGGAAGGCACTAGGACGTTATTTGGCACTAGAAAATCAGCAGCTGGAATTTATACCACCCAAGGACTCTGATTTTAAATGAGGCAACCAGAGGCAGAACATCTTCCAGAAAGGTAATGTGGCTTGGGGATGGGGACTTTTCCTCTGGAGCATTATTCCTTGACGTTCTGTCCCCTGGGCATTTTGATGGTAAGAAAGTAGACTTTTCAAATAGTGATGAATTTAAACTGGGGTGTAGTTTTGGGACTAGTCAAAGGAATGAAAAAAACTCAGTAGAAATACTGCAATTCACTGAGTTCATTCATTCAGACACTCTTTTAAATGACTGTACAAGAAATTTATTTGGCAGAAGGACAAATAAATTTTGTGTGTAATAGACCAACCCTGAGGTCCTGTGAAAGATGTTTTGTTTTTGTTTTGCCTTATTCTCACTACTTTGTGGTTTTGTTTTGTTACTGATGGATGTAAAGATTAAAGATCATCGAGCTTTATGTACTTTGGTTATTTTTCTGTCTCTCCATACACTTTTATCTTTCACTAAGTTTAATCTCCATCTATTCCCTTTTCTTAACTCTTAGCCTGCTTTTGGGGCCTTAAATTGACACTGTTTTCCTCTTTGTAGTCTATTTCTGTTTCTTCAGCCCCGATGCCTGCAAAAATCATGGCAGGCTTTCCCAGTCCTCCATGGCGATAGCCAGCTGTATCTAAAGAGTTAAGTAAGAGAAAAGTCTTGGTCTGGATGACCTTCTCAAGATATCTGTTAATATAAGCCCTTCTTTTTCTTCAAGTCCTTCTTCCTATCTTACCTCTCCCAAAAAGGGTTCTCAGATACTCCCAATGGGAAATAAATCTCTTCCTCTTCTTTGTTCCTAAAGTTCTTTGTATTTCCAGCAAGTGGTTGCCACAGCTTGCTTTTTTATTGAGTATGATTGTGTGCCTCACTAATCTTTAAACTCTAGAGCTTAAGAGGCAGAAACCACATCATCTTCATCTTTGTATACACATCATGCCTAATTTAGTTCTCTTCATGGAGTCCACAGACTCAGTGTCCAACTTTGCTGAGCAACTACTTCGTGCTGGCATAATGCAGGGCACATAATAAATAGAGAAGAAGCAGACACAGTCCCTGCTTAGGAATTTGAAGGATTGAATTGAGTCCTGTCAATTGCCAATCTGATACTGTCATGCCCTTTGCAATTTTCTTCCAGCCCATTCTCTCAGGTTCCCAATTGATTGCTCTGTTAATTCACATTCTGGACTGCACCTGGATATTTTTCCTGAATGAACATGTGGCTTTCACTATGTCATGCATACTTTATTGCTTTCTTCTTCCTCTTACTTCATGATTCAATGTAAATTGTACTATCTACTTTCAGTCTATCACTTGCCCTGAAGCAGGCTTAAAATGATAATTGTCTATTAAATGCCTTGGGTTCTAGAGAGAGGTGACCTGGTATAATGAGGCTGTCCAGGGGTAGGTTATTGTCAGAGGCCGTTTGGAAGGCTCTCTCTAGCTTCCATACCCTCTTTGCTTTTTTTACTGCTTGTTTGCAACCCAGCCACAAAGAGAGGAAGTAGAGCTCCAATAAGTTCCTTTTGCCCCAAGTTTTTAAATCTAGTCCAGTTTGGTGGGCAGGTTGAAACTAACCATAGAAATGAGTTGTGACCTCTGAGGTAGGAATAGGACTAGTTGAACCACCTTCCTTCTCTCCTGCTGTTATTTGTGTGTGTGTGTGTGTGTGTATGTGTGTGTGTGTGTGTGTGTGTGTGGTAGGGAGGGGGGAATCTCTACAGATCTATCCCTTCTGTTAGATGTGAGGAAATAAACTGCCCTTACTATCGATACTATTTACAGCTTTGATAAAGTCTTTGAAGTCATCTAATTTGAAGTTTTAATTCCCTTATTTAGTTCCATGTCCCCCAGTTCTTTTCATCATTTAGCTTTTTAGCTTTTTTAATGTTCATTTCAAATCTTGAAAGAAAACATATTGTAAGATAGCCTCTTACTTAAATTTAATGAAAGTAATAATCATGAGGCAACCTGGACTATAAAGAAAAGCCTAAACTGTGGAAACTCATTATGACTCCAGTTTTAAACCTTTAAACTTGTTTGGAGAAACGCAGTTTGTTGAGTTAGGGTATAATGAAGATAAAGGATTTTTTTCTTGTCTTTTGAGATAGGACCATCATCCATAGCATCCGCTTCCTAATTTCACTCTCCTGACTAGAATCCCAGACTTCACTGGAGCACACCCTCCTCAGATTTATTGTGGGGTGGTTTCTCCTCAGAAAATCCCTCCTCAAATGAAGTCTTATGAGCAGATCCTTCTAATTGAGGCATGTAAAGGAGGAGTCCTCTTCCCACACCCAACGCAATACACACCTAACAGGAGGAGGAAGACCTAGAAGCCCTTGCTGGACTTGTCCTTTAATTTTCCTTCAAGTCCTGTCAAGTCCCTTCGGCTGTGACTGAGGTGGGTGGAGAAGGAGCCAGGTGATGTGAAGGAACTATACCCACTTTTGTCCTTCATTATAATTACCTCAGACACCCAACTTTTGGTATCACACCCTATCACAAGTCTGATTACCTCCCACAAGACACAGAGAGGAGAGGATGGGTAAACCTAGTATGCTAAGATAGTTGAGGTCTTTGGGAATAGAGAGTGTTTGGAGCAGGTCTCAAATATACCAGAAATAACTCAGGCCCTCAAAGAGAGTGGTAGCAGAGCATCATACTAAGTCTGTCTCTGGTAATACTTATAGGTTGTTATGCAGTTTCCATTTACGAGAGAGAAATGGTGTTAAGAATACTAGAATGTTTTGGGTTTGGGGTTTTTTTTCTTATCTATCTGTTAAATAAAACATCTTGTTAGTAAAAGAGCCAAATTGAAAGCTGAGAGATATTAAATTAATATATAACAGAATTTAAATTGTTTTTTTTTTCCCCCAATTTGTGTTATCGCTTGTTCCAAAAAGGAAGTTGCAAGATAAAATAAATCTAAAACAAATAAGAAAAAACTGGCAGGTGGAAAATGGGGAAAGAAAAGAAATGGAAACAGGAATGAAATTAGAACCCAAATGGACAGCAAGAAGTCCTTGTTCAATGTGAAATGGTAGCCCGGGAGCAAAACTGGGGTGTATTCTGTTTGGCCAACCCAATGTTTTGTTTTAATTAAAATTTTATTGCCAAGATTTAAACAATTAATTTCATATAAAGGTGAGAACCCAGATGGGAGAGGTGGTTGAAAGAATAAGGGAACCAACTTCTTCCAAACTCCTGTGAATGTTGATATTTTAACCTCCTCCCATGAATCCTGAATATTCTTAATGGCATCTAAAATGGTAGTTCCTTTCCAGAAGGTTTTCAATTTACTTTGCCCAGATCTATCAGAGGAATCAATCTCCATGGCAGCTATAGCCTTATGAAGAGTATTTCTTAAATACTTTAATAAGACTTGAAAATTGAACTTACTTCTTAATGCGTGAGCTGCAGAATGGATATTGTATTAGCAGCCGTGAAAATATCAATCTCATGGTACATCTCCATCAGAGCTCTTGGATGACCAGGTTCATTGTCAATGAGCAGCAATATTTTGAAAGGAGTCTTTTTTTTCTGAGCATTGGGTCTCAACAGTGGGCTTAAACTATTCAGGAAACCATGTTGTAAACAGATGTGCTGTCATCCAGGCTTTGTTGTCCCATTTCTAGAGCATAAGAAGAATACATTTAGCATCATTCTTAAGAGCCCTAGTATTTTCAGAACAGTAACTGAGCCTTGGCTTCAACTCATAGTTACCAGCTGCATTAGCCAAGAGAGTCAGCCTGTCCTTTGAAGCTTTGAAGCCAGGCATTGACTTCTCCTCTCTAGCTATGAAAGTCCTAAATGGCATCTTCTTCCAATATAAGGTTGTTTTATCTTAATCAATTATCTTAGCTAGATCTTCTGGATAACTTGCTGCAGCTTCTACGTCAATACTTGCTGCTTCACCTTGCACTTTCATGTTATGGAGATGGCTTCTTTGCTTAAACCTCATGAACCAATTTCTGCTAGCTTCAAACTTTACTTCCACAACTTCCTCATCTCTCTCAGCCTTCACAGACTTAAAGAGAGTTAGGGCCTTGCTCTGGATTAGGCTCTGTCTTAAGGGAGTGTTGTGACTGATTTGATCTACCTAGACCACTAACACTTTCTCCATATCAGCAATAAGGCTGTTTCACTTTCTGATCATTCGAGTGTTCACTGGAGTAGCACTTTCAGTTTCCTTCAAGAACTTTTCCTTTGCGTTCACAACTTCACTACTGTTTGGCACAAGAAACCTAGCTTTCAGCCTCTCTTGGCTTTCAACATTGCCTTCTTCACTAAGCTTAATCATTTCTAGTTTTTTGTTTAAAGTGAAAGAGTTACTTGAACACTTAGAGGCCATTGTACAGTTATTAGTTGGCCCAATTTCAATATTGTTGTGTCTCAGGGAAAAGGGAGGCCCAAGGAGAGGGAGAGAGATGGGGAGCCACCTATCAGTGGAGGAGTTGAACCTACAACATTTTGTGTTAAATGGATGTGGTTCGTAGCACCCCAAAACAATTACAATAGTAACATCAAAGATAATTGATCACAGATCACCATAACAGATATAATAATGAGAAAGTTTGAAATAGTGTGAGAATTACCAAAATGTGACAGAGACCTAAAGTGAGCACATGCTGTTAGGAAAATGACACCGATAGACTTAGTCACAGGGTTGCCACAAACCTTCAATTTGTAAAAACCGGAGTACCTGCGAAGCATAGTAAAGCAACGTGCAATAAAACAAGGTATGCCTTTATCTACTTTATGGCCTTTCAGTGTAATCTACTATTAATTTAGCAGTAAAGTAGCCGTCAGCCTATGAATAACATAAGCTTCATCAGTAAAATACTAAAATAATCATACCTACCTCTTAGGGTTGTTGTGAAGATTGAGTGAGTTCATATCCTTAAAGCATTTGAAACAGTGTCTGGTGTGTAGTAAGCGCAATCCAGAAGAATTGTACAGAGTGGATGATGGGGAAAGACGGGTAACTGGAGGCCTTAGGAGATGGGTAACCCAGGTGCATTTGTGCTAGAGCTGTGAAACTAGAAGGGTGTTAACAATTGGATAACACTTCGGAAGAAGAGTTGGGGTCAGAAGGTAAATTCAAGTGTTGGTTGGCATCTCGAGATGTCCAAAATGTAATTCACTATTAACACTCACTACTTAATTTAACTTTGGTTTGATCTCTAGACCAGGGGTCAGACTTTCTGGGAATAAATATATTGCTGCAGTAATCCTGTTCAGCATCAGAAGAACTGTGGGTTCAGATACACTTAAATGCAGCCCTGAAGCTCTGAAGCCACCCACCATCCAAGGGATAACGACAGCACTGGCAGGCTCTCAGCCTGCCTGGTATCACAGAAGCCTTTTTTTTTTTTCTTCAGGTTCCAGGGTGGGGATTGAACCTGGGACCTTGGATGTGGGAAGCTGGTGCTCAACCACTGAGCCACATGGCCACCCTGAGTTGTTTTTTTTCACTTGTTTGCTTGTTGATTTTTTTGTTTTTAGGAGGCACCTGGAACTGAACCCGGGACCTCCCATATGGGAAGCAGGCGTTCAGTCACTTGAGCCACATCCACTCCCCTCACAGAAGCCTTTTAAAGTCCTCAGAAGGCTTCCCTTCACTGAGTCTTCTCTGGCTACTCCCCACCTACCAGGAAAAGCCTTGAGCACATTGTCATCTTCCCAGAACTTTTGACTTCTTCCTTTGTACATATATCGAGAGAGAGCATAAAGGTGCACAGATATGTTTTCCGGCCTGTAGTGGGAAGCTTTGTGACTTATGGTTTCCAGGCAGGATCTCATTTTTTATTCTTCTCTCTTCCCAATCTTTGTCATCCTCTGATAAAGGACTAGACATTTATTTGCATACAATGACAATTTCTACTGGAACCTGCCTTCATAAAAGCACATAGAATTCAGATATAAGCCACTTTAGCAAAAAAAATTTTACCTTAAACTGCTTTATAAAGTAAGTCACATTCTTACCAGAACATATAATTTATGAAATAAAAATTTAGCCAATTTTTTTTAACTGATCAAGAAACATTACATACTGATGCTTTCCTTATTTTAATTCTTAACAAGTCTTTTGAAGTTTGGAATATAATTGACTTAATAATATCAGAGTTTTCTGAAACGTAGAGAGAAGAAAATCTCTCTATTAAAAGCAAATGGTAAAACAAATCTGAAGGAATTTGGGGGGTAGTGGAAGTGTTCTAAAACTGTATTGTGATGTCTGTACAACTGTATACGTTTACTAAGACTCATCAAACTGTACAATTAAAATAGGTGTCTTGTGGTATGTAAATTATATCTCAACAAAGTTGTTTTGTGTGTGTCCTTCCTCCACCAAAAACAAGGGTGTGGCGGGGGAACAGGCCCAACTCAAATCTCTAATATAATGGAGGTGTTAGAGGGTAAAGTCACCTGTTATTCTTGTAAAACTTGAAACTTAGTTCTTAATTTATTTCTCTTTGCCTCAGTTTGTTTATATGGTATAAAACAAGCCCAAATGAGTCCCACTGTCTTGAAAAGTTTAATCTTCATAGCTTCACACAGAAAAGTATCTGTCTGGAAGATGATCCCTCCTAATCCATCCAGCCACATGGGATGCGTCATCAGTGAAAGGGAGGACGGCTTGGAAGGCGGGAGGGTCTGTGCAAGAATGAAGATGACCAGACAATAGATTCTTGTAAAACTTTGGCTCTCCCCATACAGCTATTCTGTGTTTTGAATTTCGCAAAGCAGTCCTTTCAGAATGATTCTTAATCTTTGTTGATCTGTTTCATTGTTTAGAAACTGGCTTTGCTTGTTT
Source organism: Cabassous unicinctus (assembly GCA_029593785.1). Lineage (NCBI taxonomy): Eukaryota > Metazoa > Chordata > Mammalia > Cingulata > Chlamyphoridae > Cabassous > Cabassous unicinctus. The sequence goes on from JAQZBX010009444.1 coordinate 45,491, forward strand.
GTCCTGTGACAGAGTTTGGTAAATCTTGTTCCACTGCAGCCAGTGTTTACTCAGTGTACTTAGGCAGAGGTGAAAAAGGGGTTAAAATTGTTTTGTTTTGAGATTATGAATTTAAACCATTAGAAGGACATATCATTCTTACTAATTTTTTTGAAGAAGAAATAAAAGGTTGCACAAAGATATTTCACTCTCAAACAGAATGCACTTGTTTGGGAACTAATCCGTGTCTTTGAAAGTCACATGACCCAATTTGGATAAAATATTTAAGGAAATAGGGAAAAAAAGAGGCTTGGGTCTTTATCTTACAAAGGGTGAGTGGTTTTAGCCTTCACATTACATTTCGCATTAAATCCGAATAAACCAAGAAGAGAAACCGCTCGCCCCCAGCCTAGCCTGGGTCCAGCCTGAGACTGAATCATTTCCTTCTAAGCTGGCTGCATGGTTGCCTGGCTGTAGCTCCGATTTTAACAGGGAGCCTTCTTGCAATGGAGAGCTTGGCGGGGTGGGGTGGCAGTGTTGTGGGGTGGGGGCAGGATAAGTCAGCGGGAAGAACGAAGAAACATTTGCTGCCTTTTTGTCTAAATTCTTCTTAGAATTAGGTTTCCTAATTTCTAGGTTAGCATTTCTTGAGAATGAGAAATTAGAAGATAGGGTGGGAGGGGTCTGTTTTCGGCTCTTTTTTTTT
>JAQZBX010009445.1:0-46103 GCA_029593785.1 Cabassous unicinctus
TTTTTTTTTTTTTTTCTTTTTTTTTTTGAGGTACTGGGTCTGGGGGTTCAAACTGGGGCCTCATATCCAGGAAGCCAGTGGTCATCCCTCAGGTAGTTTTCTCACTTGATTGCTTCTTTTTTTGTTTTTGCTTTTAGGAGGCACTGAGGACTGAACCCCGGATCTTCCATTAAGCGCTCAATGGCTTAAGCCACATCTGCTCCTCTAAAAGCTTCTTTTAAAAGATAGTTATTGTTACAATGTAGTTCTATGTATGGTAATTGTGAAATGATTGGCACAATACTGAACTCTATGGAAGTCCAGAGGATAGAGATGTCCCTTACTTAGAGGGACTAGGGAGAGCCCAATAGAATTCCTGAACCTTGCTTCACTTACAAGTTGCATTTGAATAAGTAGTGAAGAGCAGGCTCAAAGAATAATGGATTCAAAGGGCATGGTGAACTAAGGTACAGAGGTAGAAATAATAATGAGGTGCATTCAGGGATCAGTTTGACTAGAGTTTATATTTTGTTTGAGAAAACATTAGGGCATTAGGTGAAAAGTTGGTTTGGGATCAGCTGGTAAAAGATCTTAAATGTTGGACAAAGAAGCAAGATAAAAGCGAACTGCTAAGGGCTTTGAAATGGGAATGATAATGACAAAGTATATTTTAAGAAGCTGAATTTGGAAGCAGCAAGCAGGGTGGCTTGGAAACAAAAGACTAGTTAGGACACTCTTGGTTTGACTTAGGTATGATGTGTTAAGGACCTGAGTTAGGATAGATATTCTAGGATAAAAGGAAGGATAAGTGTGAGGGACAGGAGGGAAGAATTGATGGGATTTGAACCCTCTCAAAATCTGTCATTCAGAATTGAAGACTTTGTTCTTGATATGATCTAACAAGTTCAATCTAATTATTCAAATTGGGATATTATTCTTCTAGTAATCACAGGTTGTGTTAACTTGTTTAGTGGCGATATTTCTTGGATCATATTACATTTGACTTTAATTAAACCTCAAATTTGTGCAAAAATATATCACAATTCTGGTCTATTTTTTTTCGTTTATTGAAGTGTTTTTCTTCTGTTCTGTTTTTTTTTTTTTCTTTTTCTTGTTGCTGTTTGTATGTAGTCTAAAAGTGTCAAACGATTCTAAAGGCTTGTTAAGGAAAACTAGGAATCCCGTACCTCTCACATCCCATTTCTTCCCAGGCAACCACTTTGAAGTCTTAGTCAATTTATTTGGAATTTATCTTCATATCTCTAAAAAAGTATAAAAGCCTTAAAAATATAGGGGAAAACTTAACTTAGAAAATGTTTCTCTATGGCACCAAATGCATGACCCATAAAAGAAAAAAAATTAATATTGTGCTTCACAAAACTAAAAACTTTCAGTTTTTCAAAAGAGACATTTGGGTGAATGTAAATAAAAGCCACTGATCAGGAGAAAGTGTTTGTATATCATATCTCTGATAAAGGACTTTTATACAGAATAATTAAAAATCTCAAAGTTCAATAAAAAGAAAATTAAATTTTTAAAAAGAGGCAAGTAAGTACATGAAACATGTTTGACATCTTACGATATTATGGAAATGCAAATTAAAATGACAATGAGATACCAGTACAGATCTCTTAGGATGGCTAAAATTCAAAAGACTGACCATACCAAATGTTGACAAGGATATTGAGGAAATAGAACTCTCATACAGTGCTGATGGGAAACCAAAATGGTACAAACACTTTGTAAAACTGTTTGACAGTTTCATAAAAAGTATGATCTACGTATGATCCAGCCATTCCACTCACAGATTTTTACTCAAGAAAAATGAAAGAATATGTCAATTCCAAGTCTATACACAAATGATCATTGTAACTTTATTTATGTTAGCCAAAACCTGGAAACCAATCCAATGTACATCAACAGGTGAATGGATAAACAAACTCTTGTATAATCATACAATAGAAGCTGCTCAGCAATATGAAGGGTTGAACTTCTAGTACACCCTATAATATGTCTGAATCTCATAATAACTGTACTAAGTGAAAGCAGAGAGACCAAAATATTACATTCTGTGCAATTCTATTTTTACTCTGGAAAATGCAGAGTAAGTAGATCAATGGTTGCATGGGGATGGGGTAGTGAGAGGAAAAGAATGGTAAGGGAGGATTACAAAGGGACACAAGGACACTTTTGGGGTTGATGTATATCCTCATTATCTTGATTATGATGATAATTTCACAGAGGTATACATATGTCAAAATGTTTCAAATTGTATACTTCTAAGAGGCATGTAGTGGTATATCCTTGTGGTCCTAACTCACATTTCTTCATGACTAATGAGGGGTTGGGATCATGAGAGACTTGGACCCCTGAGAAAAATCTAGGCTGAGCAGAGAGGTTTGGGAGCCATTGAGTAAGAAATGTTGACCCTGTGGATTTAAGTTCCTCATTCAGGCAGAATATAAAGCATGGGGAAAGAAGAAGCCTCTGAGGAATGGTAAAAAAAATAAGTTGTTCTGTGATGAGGAACTCCAGGTCTTATTGACATCAAGAATCAGCCACGGCTACAGATTCAGAAAAGCTGAGTGATAGTGAACCTACTTTCTGTGCCTTGGTTCTACCATATCTAAAGGACATTTGCATCTAACTGGGAGAAAGTCCCCAAAAAGACTTTGAGGCTTTGTGGGTTTAGAATTGACCTTGGGTAAGTAACAGGCTGGAAAGACCAATGACAGTTACACTATCTATCCCCTCATCCTATAGAACTCCTGCCATGGAGTCTCTGAGAACAATAATTCTCTTGGCAAAATGACCAGGTGTTCACAGCTGTTGTATCATGGCTCACTGCAGGATATGCAGGGTCTGGTAACTTTCTGAGAACAAGAACATGACCTTATTGGCTGTGGCTCCAAAGGCAATTCTATAGCACCATATTTTCCTAAAAGGGCCTATGAAGTCCAGAGGCCTGTGGACAAGTGAAACAGCTTGTGAGACCAAAAGAGAGCTCTGAGACATTCCCACAGTTCATCTCCAAACTATCCATCCCTCTCTGCAGAAGAATTATTGGGTGTTGAACATTTTGGTTTATCTGGCATAGTTTGATGCCCTTTGTACCAGGTTTGGGGCTAGGCATGGGTTCAGAGAACCAAAGAGATGAAGGCAAAATGCTTGTCCTCAATGAGCTCTAAGTCTAGTAGTGGCAAAGGCAATGACATGAGGTAAAGATGACATAAGGCAAATGGAATGAGTTCCACCTATGGGAGGCACAAGCAGTATGCCTTGAGAGCCCAGGGCAAGAAGTATGTCCTAGAAAGGTTTTGGGTACCCTGCTCTGCACCAGATACCATCTCTGAGAACTGTTTTTTCAATGTCGCTGATGAAGATCTGGGTATTGGTGGCTCTGTTGTTACGATGTGGTCACCCCTTCCTAGTCCCCTCTTTTTGGATTGTGGGTGATCACTACTTGAGAATGACCAATCACATACTTGTTCTGCTATTTTGGGTTTGTCTTCCAAAGGACCTGTGTCATTTAGAAAGTTCTGTTCTGGTAATTCATGCCAAGTTGGGATCAGAGTCAGTGTAACAAGCCAGCTAAAGTCAGAGGGAGGCAGAGATCCTAAATCAGATAGTAAAGTAACATGACAGTGGAAACTGGAAAGATGGTGCTGAGGGGATCCCAGAGACACAGAGAGGCAGAAGGAGGGAGAAAGATGCAATGTCCCCCAGATGTCCATTTCAAAATCTTCAGTTCCCAGCTGCACTGACAGTTTCTGTGAGATCTGTGTAACTTTACAAAAAAGTCTTTTACTCTTTTTTCATTTATGTAAGCAAGCTTGAGCATATATCTGTGTCATGAAATGAAAGTGGTTTAACTACCTTGGTGTAAACAGCTACATTTAGGAGAAGATAAAAGGCTTTCCCAAGGCCAAGCATTTGAGCTGGGCCTTTAAAGAGAAGCAGGATGGTGGAGGGTCAGGAGAGCCAGGCCTTGTAGGGAGGGCCTGGGAGGGAATCCCAGCCTCCCCTTCCTCTGCCATTTGGCTCACTCTTCTTCACCTTCAAGGCTCAGCTCGAGCAGCACCTCTTCAGGTTAGCATCTCTGAGCCTCCCCCCCACACCACCCTGAGATGCTGCCTCATCAGTGCCCTCTTGGCACTAAGTTCAGGTCCCCATTGCAGCACACTTCCCTTGTGAGAATGCCTGTTTAGTACATGATAAAATCCTTGGGGGCTGGCTGCTGAGGCATACAAAGACAAGGTGTACAATGCACATTTGAGGAAATGCCTTTTGCTGAAATGTGTTGAATTCTGATCAAGTCTCCAGCGGTAGTACTTAAGAGCTTCATGACATTCAGTTACCCCACCCTTAAACCAGAGATGTAACCCCCTATTCTTCTCATAGCACAGAGACATTGCAGAAGACAAATGAGGAAATGCTTTATAAACTGTGGAGTGCCACACACCTGTGAAGGGTTATTATTTGTTGAAGATGGTGGCCCAAAACTTTTCAGAGAAGCAGGGTTTTTAAGGGAATATATGGCCAGGAAACAAGTCAATTGTGCCATTGCCTATTAGTTGAAAGCTATTTTGTGTGGTAGATATTGAACTCCTACTTCCTAGGAAGTCCTACTTCAGGCCCCACCAGCCAAATGCCCAGGACAGAGTCTGAAGAACTTCTTAGCCACATGGCCCAGTCCTTCTCTGTGCCCCATCAATGCAGCTTAGACATGGCAGATGGGTTCTGTCTCCATCAGGGGGTAGTATCCAGAATGAATCCAGCTGCTCCTCTATGCCAGCACTGAGGGTCCTTGGGCAATGCTGTTGGACTTCTCCCACCCTACAATCCAGGTCACCCCTAGCCTCGGTCCTGACATCTTGGCTTCTTCCCCTTCTCCCAAGCCCAAGTCTTAGACTTCAGCATCTGCACACATTAAGCCTGCTCAGGTTATGTCAGTCAGTTGATAGGTGAGAACACGGAACTAACTTGGGTTAAGTTCTTGTCACTTGTTACCTGTGGGGCCTTGGGCAAGTCACTTAACCTCTATCAGCCTGAGTTTGCTCATCCATTACCTCCATCAAACTAGGCTGGCAAGACGATTTATCAAAATAATGTAAACAATGAAAAGATTCAGTGTCTGGCTTATAGAGGGTGTGCAATAGAGATTAGCTGTATTATTATTATTATTATTATTATTATTATTAGGTGATGAGTCACTGATGTGAAGAAGTAGAACTCAAGGAAAAATGTGATAAAAAGTCTAGAAGGCAATACTGAGACTCAGGAAAGCAGAGATAGAAGGATCTGAAATGCTACCCCAGTCCAGGAGGACCTCCTGTTAACATGCTCATGGCAACATTCCAAAAATATGGGGTTGCAGCCATGCTGTCTCCATTGATGAGGACCTCTCTCCCTCATGCCTCCAGAGGCAGACATCATCCTGACTGTAGAAAAGCTTCCATAGAGTGACCTGAGTCCCTTTGAGGTGTTTTCAGTGCCCTGTCCTGCATCACTTAGGGTGGGGGTGATAGGATACCAGTCACACGTCAACACCCCAACCCTATGGAGACAACCTAGTATGTCATTTGAAAGTACACTTACACACTTCCATGTCCAAATATTTAGTATAAAATTTGGAAACAGGCCCACAGAGAAAGAGAGATTGGCCCAGTACTCAGGGGTGGGCAGTGTCCAGAAGATAAGGTACAGTTACAGTCTCCAAGCCAGGACTCAACACCCTCACATAGGGTTTCCTACATAGGCAGAAACCTCCAGAGGTTGTCTTAGGGCCAGGAGCCAAGGGCAGCCTCAGAGGACTTACTTGGTGGATTGCAGTCTGGGAAGATTCTTGGGCCAGTGCTTCTCCCAGAAGCAGGTGGTCCTTTCCTCCTCCTCCATCTTCAGGAACTTATCTAATTGGAAAGTGAGGGATGAAGTCAAGGGCTGCAGTTTCCTTGGGATCAGTGCTTTGGGTAACTTGCTGCTCTCACCCTGCTTGATTGAAGGGGAGGGCACCAGGTGTGCTCTCAACTATTGAATAATTTCCAATTATGAGCACTGAATTAATGAATGGACAGTCAAATGACAGTACCACAAGAGCTGTATGCCCCAAGGCAACAGAAAACTCTCCTGTGGCACCAACATCCCCATTGAGACATCAAGACTCTTTGGGAAAATTGATTATATGGGGATAATTCCTGCTATGCATTGGTCTTTGCCAAAGTAACCCCAAATAGATGGTATTCAGACCAAGGTCAGTTTTTGACCATCTAGGACCATGGACCACTCTACTCATACCATCCCTGCCACATGAATCATGAGATCTAAACCTAGACCAGCCCCTGTCCTAGCTACATGAACTTCAACTTGGACTCTCCCTGGTCTCAGCCAGAGAGTGATGGTGGGAACTGGCTCTGCCTGCAGAACAGTGGCCTGGTGTGTGGATGCACTAAGCAAGGGCATCCTCCCTTCAAGAAATGCCCCCATCCACCCAGGGCTGGAGGGCACCATCAAGTATCATGTCACAGCCAGGACCAGACTCAGCTGCACCCATGGCTGGGATCCCAGCTATTCAGAGAGGGCCCTCCCAGGCCTGCTGGGGCTACTGTGCTGACACTAGGGGTGGTTGGTAGGGTTTGCCCTGAGTTCTTCACTAGATCTGGGCATGAGCCTCACCTGGTCATGGAGACCACAGCTTTGAGCCCAGGGACCCGTCACACATAATCCAAAATCTCCATATCCATCCCTTTCATGCTCCTGTCCAATGGCTTGAGAGCCTCAACCTCCTCTTCACTGTCCTCATCCTCATCTTCCCCATAATCACACATGAGCTGCCCTTTCCCACCATCTACCTTGGCTGGGCTGGAGAAAAAAGCTGGGGCCAGAAGGACATAAGGCATTGTATGTCCAAATAGAGGGTGTCCTGGTCAGTTCCCTGGTCCCCTAGAATATGCTGACATGTGGCCTGGGGAGCCTGTTTAAAATGACAGATATCAGGGCTCAAGCCCTTGAGAAGCTGCTTTGAGAAATATGGGGTAGAACCTGGGTATCTGTGGTTTTAACACGGGGACAAAAATCAAAACAGACAAGTTTGAAATCCATTTACCCAAAAATCCTCGGGCAGGCTTCATGGTCACCCAAAGAGGGTACAAGCCATTTTGTATGACTACATTTTCCTGGTAGAAGAGTCTTTTGGGGATTGAATCATTTACTCCACAAAAGAATCAGCATTCCTATGGTGTGGCCCCATTTACTAGTAGGACATTTTGAAGATCCTATTATTAGTTAAGGTGTGGGCTCATTTGTAAGTAGCATCTTTAAAAATCCAATTTAGGTGAGTTCAAATTGAATCAAGGTTGGCCTTAAATTCAAATGGCTGAATTACCTATAGATAAAGGAGCTTCAACCTGGAGCCCAAAGGCGGACACTAGGAGAAACCACAGAGAGAGAGAGAGAGAGAGAGAGAGAGAGAGATTGTCATGTGATGTAGACAGAAATGCATGTACAAAGCACTGCAGAATATTACAGACTCTGGGAGAAAACAAGCACTGCCAATACCTTTGTTTGGACTTCTAGTCTCCAAACTTGTGAGCCAATAAAGTTCTGTAATTTAAGCCAAGTGCTCTTGGGGGAGAATCCCAGCTGGGCCACCTCAGACCTCAGACCTGCCCGAAGAGCATCAGGTCTGAAGTTTCTGTAAATACAGGTGTCAGAAGAGATCCAAGATTTTGGGCACTGAGGCTTTAACATTTGGGAGCTACCACCTTAATGAAGGACATGTACAGATGCCTGTAGCTCCACCTGCCATGGGCCACTGCATCTTAATCTTCAGGTCCAACCTAATTGACATAGACCTCCCTCTTCTCATGTTACAGTCCAATATCACCCGTGATGTGGCAGTTTGAAACTATTGTATGAATACCAAAAAGAGAAAGATTATGTATTTAAACTAATCTCTTCCTGTGGGTGTGATACCCTTTGATTGCATTAAATTCAGTTGATGTTCCTTTGATTAGATTGTTTGATAAGATTGCTTTAGGGCTTTTGATTGGGCTATGTCAGGGAGGCCTGATTCAGGTTGAGTATCCAACCCCTTGCTGGGTCTGACATGAGTGGAAACACAGAGAGAGATACACAGAAAACACAGGAAAATATGCTGTCATATTTGCTCCCGCCATGCCGAGACTGAATGAAGAGGCCCCGTAAGAGACAAGCCCTATGCCAGGCTTGCCTACAGCAGCAGAAAGTCAGAGACATTGGCAGAGATCGGTGGCCTTCTTGCTTCACTTTGTAGCAGCTGACTTTGGTGAGAAAGCAACTGTTATGGTGCCTCCAGTTGGATTGTTCACAGTCTTGTAAGCTTTTACCCCAAATTAGTCCCCTAATAAATGGCAACCAATTTCTGGTACTTTGCAGTGGCAGCCCTTTGGCAAACTAAAACATGTGGCCTAAGAGGCCTGGCCAAGCACACCTGTGCTCACACTGCCCACCAGTCAGGCTGCTCTTCCCACGATGCCCATCCCACCATCTGCATAATTCCCACTGATCTAATCAGGGTGCTGTGAGGAGGGCTATGGCACCACCAGGTGGGAGTGCCCTGGAGGACACATTGCAGTGACACACTGTGACCAGAACAAAAAGAAGGAGCCACACCTGCACACATGTGGGAAGAGGGCACCTGGGAGAAGACACAGCAGGGGAAGAGTCAGAGGCAGAGGGACTTTGGTCAGAAAGGAGGTTAGGAAGGTGGCTGCTGTGGACAGAGCCTTACCTGTGGCTCCCCTGGGGGAGGAGCTGCTTCCCAGCCCTGCTGTGTTGATCAGCAGGATTCACATTGGGATGGAGATAGAGGGAGAATTCACTCACAGGAGAGGGAGGTGAAGACAGAACATCATTTTGTGTAAGACTTAGGTGGGTGTCCTGACATTTAGTCCTTTTGTTTATCAGTGAATCCCTAGGCCAGGACTCACTCCAAGGGGGGATTTACAGGGCTGCTGGTACCTGAAAGCTGGGTTGGCAGGGAAGCAGGGCACAGGCAGCCCAGCACAGAGGGTGACAGGAGGCACCTGCATCTGACACTAAATACAATAGGAAGCCTCTGGAAGGATTTGTGGCACAGCAGCAATGTCTGAATGTCATCTAACTTCAACCTCATCATGATACAGACTGAGACAGCAATCCAGGAGTAAAAGTGAGTTTTCAAAGATCTCACAGCCTACCTGGCACTGTTTTGAGTTGTATTTGATGTTACATCCATCCACTTCCTGTTTATTCCATGTGTATGTCAATGTATTAGCTACATGTGAAACAAGGTTAGAGGGATTGCAGTGTTCACCCCACATTCATTAGATGATGTCCCAGGAAGCAGGTGCTAGAAAGATTCCCACTATTTTGGTGAGTGGACTGGGAAGGCCTCAGTACTAGCCCAGTGTCACAAAACTGAAAAGAAGGGGTAGCCAGGTCTGAACCCAGCTGGATCTCCTCAGAGCTGGGGCCTGAGCTGCACACAGGCCTCTCCAGGAAGCTCTGGGGAGGGATGTGTTGGCAGAACTGTGTCCAGTTAACAAGGTGATCTAGGTGAGGATAGACAGACAGCCATGCAGAGGGAATTGCATGGAGTTCTTACTGTAGAGGGGGCCCAGGTAAGGGGACCTAAGGAAGTGGCATCAATTCCTCAGTGACAGACCTCAACAGAACTTGGAACCCTGGTAACCATGCATCTAGATTCAAAAGGCAACCCCTTCCCAGGCCAGTTGGCAGGAGATGCTCGATACAGCACCATGGTTTCCTGCTGTGTTCCCAGATCCTGAGGCTCTGGCCTCACCCCAACCAAGAATGAGTCCACTTTTTGTTGCTTTTGACATTGGCTCAGACCTCAGCCATGAAGCCCCAGGCCATCGACCTGGGTAACACGACCCAAAGGTAACACGGGGTGGCCCAGGGCCAGCCAATAGAGTACATGCCACTACTGACCTCCTGCCTCAGCAGCCCCACATCCCATCTACCTCCCAGTGTGGGGAGGGCATGAGCAGGGGACAACCCAGGAAGGAGCAGGCTCTCAGGGATGGGAACCCAGTAGGTCTTCCCTGTCACCTGCCAGGGCATGGCTGGAAGGGTGGGAAGGTGTATCTTGGGGGTGGTACCCATGTGTAAAATTGTTAATTCTGAGCCCTCAAGCTGTCATCTCCTCTCCAGTGGAGCAGCAGGGGAAGCCAGACACCCATCTGGGCCTGATCCGGATCCCAGCCAAAAGGAAGCACAGCTTCCCCTGCAGAGTAGGGCAGGCCCCTCACTGATGCCTCTTGGCCAGGCTGCCGGCCACTGTGTTTGCAGAGCTCCAAGCAGGTGGTCAGTGAGCAGCTGGAGGATGGGCTCATCTACACCGTTTCTGTGCAGAAGGTACAGGTCCCTCATGGCTCCAGCCAGGGCCAGCACTGGTTCCAGGTGGGAGCAGGGTCGATGGGGTTATGAAAGAGTGTGGGGGGAGCACCCCAGTGCCTGTATCCCACCCTGGCCACTACCCCACTCTCTCTCTCAGGACTTTCAGGTCTGAGTGGCCCAACCTCCCACTTCCCGAGGAACCTGGGTCCCCAGCAATCACTCACCACCCTGCCATTCCATAGTCCAGGGGGGAAGTCACTTCCAATGTTTAAAGGAATAGCAGAGAAGAGGCTTTGCATGGGTGTCCCTTCAGGGTCAGCTGAATGGTGGGTTGGCATCACATCTGTGTGCATTTTGCAGCTGTATTTCTGTTTCCCCTCCCCAGCCCCATGTGCCCAGGCAGCAGTCTTCATGACTGTCCTTCCACCCCTGCTCCAAGCCATATAGCTTATCTCACTTAGGACCTGCTGCCTCCCATAACCATCCTCTTGACCTCTCCAATCAGGGGCTGAGGACTGACTCAGCTGCACAATATTCCAGAAAGGAGGTGGCTTAGAGCAGTGAATTGGCCTTCAGTGCTGCTGAACCCTTAATGGTTCTTTCCTGTCACCCAGTTAACACTGTTGGCCTGAACACCTCCCACGGGCCCCAAGCCCTGATCCCTCCTGTCCCTGGTAGAGGCTCCCAGGAAAGGTACAGCTGGACTGAGGACACGCAGACATCCCTTTCAACAGAGAGGGCCAGATAATTCTGTAAGGCTGGAGCACTTCAGTTACCACTGGCTGTGTGGCTGGGAAAGTCCCTGTACCCCGCCTTGAACTGTATCTTTGCATTTTCCTGATCTGAGTTCAGGTTGGTTAGTGGCATCATGTTGTGCCCTTGGCCACATGAGCAATGGAAAAAGTCATTTACTGACCAGGTTGGTCTGCTGGCCTGAGGGCAGGTTTCTCCCCTCAGGGACACTCCAGGCATCTGCCCTTTGCCAGGTCTAGGGTCTCAGCTTTCAATTACTTCCTCTCCTCCAAATCTATTACAAGGCCAAGGACCTTTCTGTGCTGGAGGCACGCATGTCCCCGTTGGCCTCAAGTTGCTGTGGGCTTGGGTGAAGCAGGTCAGCCCATAGCCCCAGCCCCACCTCAGGGTCCACAGTGCTGCCTCTGACCACTTGTAACCCCTCTGTCCCACCCTAGAGGATGAGTGACTGGGCCCTCCCAAGGTACAAGTACTGCAAGGTGTGCCCAGTCAAGGTAGGCCCTTCATGGAAACTGGTGGAGCACCTGGTGCCTGCCTTCCAGGATAGTGACCTCAAGTATGTCAACACCTTCCTCGGCATGTACCAGGTGTTCACCAGCCTTAAGTAGGTCCTGGAGTGGGTGTTCCATAGGTGAGTGCCCACCCATCCCTGGGACTTAACTGCTCTGCAGCCAACTGGCTTGTGGCTCAGAAATGTCATTTCACCCACTGGCCTCTGCTTCCTCCTTGGGAAGGGGGTGGTAAAAGAAACACCCACCAAGGTTGATTCCCAGGACCACTTGGGAGGATCTGTGGAAAGGGCTTCCCCAAGCCTGGCTCTCACCAGTGAGGAGGCTTTTGGCCTCAACCCCTTACTGACCCGAGATTTCTCCTTTCCAAAGGAGGCTTGAGATCCCTTTCGGGGCCTCTGACCTTGGTGTGGTCAGAGCAGGGATCAGTGTAGGCTACCAGATGGGTCCAGGCCCACCCTATGTCTGAGTATGTGCCACTTAGGGCTCATTCTTCACCACGTATACATCAAGTGTCTACTAGCTACAGGCACTTTCTTAGGTATGTAGCTTCATGCAGTGAACAAAGCAGACAAAAGTCCCTGCACTTCTGGGTTCCATTTGAGGTGGGGCTGCAGACAGTAACATGTGTCATCTTAAGCAGGGAGTACACTCAGTAAGTTAGCTGTGACACACTCATGGTCTCCAGTAGATATGGATGTAACCTCCATGAAAGGGACAGGAGGCCATCACTGACCCCTGAAATGACAAAGTGAGTACACTTTGGGGGACGGGAGGGTCTCTTCTTACCAGAGCCCTTTCTGCAGAGTTGGGGGGAAGGGCTGGGCATAACTCTGGGGCCCACAAATCCCCTGACCCCCCAGGAGGGCTGAGTCCAGAGGGCTTCCCCCTCTACTTAGAAAGGAGTCAAAGGAAGCTGTTGGCAAGGCCCTGGATCACTGGCTGCAGAGGACCCATCCCCAGCACAGCCCCGTCACAGCCACAAGACCCCAAACCCCACCTCATGCAGGGCCATGACAGGAGGTGCTGAGCAGCCTGCTCCAAGTCTGCCCTGGACCTCAGTCCTGTGTCTTCCTCCAGGGATTGCAGGGTCGTCTGCGCCCCTGTCATGTGGGGGGGGCTGTATCAGTGGGAAGAGGAGACACACGTGTGACACACATGTGTGACACATGACAGAAGATGAGGCAGCTCCTTGGGGCAGCAGCTACTAGGTGGGGGCCATGAGGGCCCAGGCAGGGAGGACAGACCCTGTCCCATTATCACTCACATATTGATGAAATTCCTACTGTGTGTCAATGCTGGCCTGTGGAGAGACCAGTCAAACTCCTTCTGTGTCCTTATGGACTTTATGTTCTAGTGGGAGGGTCACTGGAGGGCAGCATGGAAGCAAAGGCAAGTAACTGACTCTGCTGCCCACCTACCGGTCCTCAGCACCCTCTCCTCCCTGCTGGGCATCTGGATAGACCAGTACTCTGAGGATTTCCTGCAACCATCACACTCTCCCTGACTCAACCTGCTGGTTGTCTATGCCCAGGTGCATCTACTCGGCTCTGCCATTGAGCACCATGCCATATCTCTCCTTTCACAGATGAGCCACCCAGAGCCCACTGAAGCAGACCCAAACAGTGAGGAGGCCCTGGGGTGGGAGGACATTGAGCTTGTGGTGTGGGGCTGGGACTGGACACATAGGTAGGAACTACCAGAGGTTGCCCTTGGACCAAGAGCAAAGATGAGCCCCAGACAAGTCAGCTTGGAGACTGCCTTCTGGGAACACTCTTTGGGGCTGGATCTTTCCCTAGAGATAGTGGAATCTTCTCTTTATTTGAAAGACACGTGGAGCCATTCATGGTGTGGAACCTCCCTCTTCTCCAGCTCTTTTGTCAGCCCCAGAGCTTCAAATGTCTCCAGTGCCACCTCTAGCACAGGTTCCTCTGCCTGCAGCAGACACAGGGGTAGTTCCAGAGCCTGAATCAACTCCATCTCCACCTCTACTGCCACCTACCACATTTGTGCCAGTGCTTGGTCTGGAAATAGAGCCTGATACATTACCTGATGTTGCCCTGGCTCCTGAGCTGAAGGTTGCTTTAGCACTACCACAACTGCCACCCACACAGTTAGGGCCTGTGACTGCCCTGGAGCTAGCCCATCCTACTGCATCATGTGGAGCACCTGCTCAGGAGCTGCAGGCAGCTACATCGCAATCAGTAGCACAAGTTCCAGAGCCAGTGGCTCCCAGATCACCATCTTATGCATGATTTTCAGAACCAGAGGCAAGTTCAGCTCCACCTATATCATCAACTTTACATGTATTGGCACTGCCCATTCTGGTGGTAGAGCCTGCTCCTTCACCATCAGAAGAACAGGCTACAGAGTTTGAAGACGTTTTGGTGTCACCTTCACTGCCACCTATGGACGTAAGACCAATGCCCACTCTGGAGGTATAGCCAGCTCCATTCCCAGATGTAGCTCCTGCTGCCAGGCTGGAGAAAGCCACATCACCATCTGTATCACCAGTTCCTGAGCTGAAGGCAGTACCACCTCTACCTCCTGTGCCATCTACACAGTTCACAGCAGTGCCCATTCTGCAGTCACAGCCTGTTAACTCACGTTCAGCAGCAATGTCTCCCCAGTCAGAGGCAAGTGTGGCAACACCACCAGAGCCACCGCCAGAGCTCACATCAGCATCACGGCAGGCTACACCACCAGAGCCTTCCTGCCCCTGGGCTGAGACCTCAGAGGATGGGCTGAGTGAGGATAAGGCTGACCTCCTGGTTTTCCCTCCTGAGCTGGTGGCAGAGCAGTTGACACGGATGGATGCGGTGAGCAGCTGGGCTTGACAAAATGGAGCTGGGTGGATCTTCCTGCCAGGATCAGCTGCCCCAGCCCTGCCATCTCCTGAATCAGAATCTTATGATCTGGGCCCAAACCCTGCCTCCACTCCAAGCATTTCAACCTGGGCAAGTTTATTAATCCCCAAGCCCCCATTTCACTCCTCTGGAGAGTAGATATAGGACACTAACCAAACCTGCCACATGCACTGACTGTGAAGATGACATGAGAGCAAAGAAATAGAAGCCTGAGGAGGCTTGGCCCTGGGGGGTTGAAGGGAGCTCACAGAGGTGCAGCCAGCTCCACAGGTGTGCCACTCTGTGCTGGGGGTCTCCACCGCATCGACACTAATAAGACCCTGATGTGCACTGGATCCTCAGGCAGGCACTCAAAGCCTCTGGTCCAAATAGGGATTATGCACCTGACCACAAGCAGTCCCAGGAGGCATTATCAGGAGGGGCAGTGGTGCTGCCCGGGCCTGTGGCTGCATGAGGCACCTCGGCTGCTGGGGTCTGTGAGATGGACTTGTAAATGAAGCTGTCTCCTCCCCACTAGCCTTAGGGCTGGGATCTCTAGAGTGCTAGGTCCCCTCAGGGAACAGAGAGCACACCCTGTTCTCAGCCTGCTGAGCTCCACCTGAGACCACTGGACACTGGCCTGGGTCATGAGGGCCTCCAGAATCAGAGCTGGGTGTGGTGGGGCTAGCTAACATTCCCTCCTCCACAGGATCTCTTCAAGAAGGTGGTGCCTTATCACTGTCTGGGCTCCATCTGGTCCCCGTGCAACAAAATGTGTAAGGAGCACATGGTGCCCACCGTCCATGCCACCATCATGCAGTTAAACTGTGTGATCAACTGCATCACCTGCACCTGCCTCGGAAACTGGAGCAAGAAGGCCCCTGACAGGGCCAGGGTGGTAGAGCACTGGATTGAGGTGGCCAAAGTATCCTCAGGGGGCCCTCTCTGGATCCCTGAAATGCCCCTTTGTTCCTATCAGCTCTCAGGACTGCAGGCCCTCCCTGGTCTGTAGCAAAGCCCTACACTCTCCTCACTTCCCAGTCAGGCTACTTTTCCAGGTTGGGTGTGGGTGTCACTCTGTGTCCATGGTGAGCCTCAGGGTCTCCCTCAGTGTCTGTCTCATCCAAGAAGAGAGATGTCAGCTGAGGGGCTGAAGCTGGAGCAGGGGGCACTCTGACTACTCGTGGCATATTTTTCTCCCTTCCCAGGAGTGCTGAATCCTCAACAAGTCCTCATTCTACACCATTATCTATGCTCTCCAAAGTCACTAGATTTTCCATCTAGTGAAGATGTGGGATGAAGTTTCCAGGTGGGCAGGCCTCTCTAGGGGACACCAGGCTTGACCAGGGACCCCACAGGGAAACCCTTCAGGGAGACTGGGAGGCAGCAGCTCCTGGGCAGGGTCCAGACAAGGTGGAGCTCTAGGTCTCCATATCACCTGAGGTCAGCTGCTCTTCCTCAGCACTGATTCCCTCCTTTGTCAATTATGGAGTTGAGCCAAATGGAAACAAGTTAAGTGTTTGCTTCTCAGAAACACTCTGTCCAATTGAAATCTACATGTGTAAAAACCAGCTGCTCATGAAATGGGGATGGGGGTCCCTGTTGTGACCATGTGAGAGCTCAGCTCCCAAGTCCACACTGTCCTGCAGTGCTCAGAGCTAACCAGTTTCAGCACCACCAACCCAGGCAGTCTGAGTCCCAGGCATCTGAAATAAAGGGGATTAGCCCTTATACCCTCCCACTCACTCCCACATTTCTGCTTCCTTCTTGCCCTCCCCCAGGGACAGCTTAGGCCTCTTTCAAACTCTGTCTGAGATTTACTCAAAGGAACACAACTACTCCCAGGGCAGAGATCTGATCATCAAGGTTAAGAGGAGCCTGGGGGTGTTGTGGGGTCAGGGCTCAGGAGGTAGTGTTGTTAGTTGTTCACTGGAAGTTTCTTTGAAAACATCCAGTCTGGCCTATTCTGGAGGAAGATGAAGAGTGATATGTTTGGTTCATGGGCAGGTGGAAGGGCAGTTGTAGGGCAGTAGGCTGTGGTTCTCAGATTCAGTGGATGTGCCTGGGATGTTCCAGGAGATAATGAACTGTGAGGATGTGAAGTCTCCATCTTCATGGCAGGGACTCACAACTGTGCCTCATTATGAATGACATGTGTGCCAGAGAGCTATGAGAAATATTTGGGAGAAAGGAAACCATGGCGGATCCTTCCTGACCATAACTAGAAACTTCCACACAAAGGAGGAAACAAAACTTCCATGCCCAGTACTCCTGGAAGACCCCACCCTACCTGGACAGTCAGACCTGGCACCTTGGTGACCTGTTACTGAGTGGATGCAGGGACTTGTCTGCAGGCAGAATATCCTGAATGAACCCCTGGGAGGGATGCCTTTTGTATGCCTTCAGGCAGACTTTGAGGTCTCCACTCCAGTGGGTTTCTGCAGGCAGGAGCTGCTCAACTAGGTCTCCAGAGAAACCCTATTCTCAAGCTCCATGGGTGGGATGACATGAGCCCCCCCACACACTCAGAGAGCAGGAAAACCATACACTGGCTAGTGGTTGTGGGTTGTGAGGTGACATTAGCTCAGACCCCCATCTGTGAGGAAGCAGCCTGTCCTCCAATGCCCTGACTGAATGGGTACAAGTCGACACCCTCATGGCCTCTGTGCCCTCATGTGGAATGGTGGCATTACCATCCAGTGGTGCCACCCTCATTGTGAGTGGTGAGGTTCAAGGGAGAAAAGGAAGGTGGCTGAGAATTCCCATGACTCTGAGGGGAGAGCTTGAAGGCCAGAGCATCTGCACTGCTAGCATGCACAACTGAGTCCTCTGGACTCCTGATGAGGGGACAGATCTTTGTCCTCATAGCACAAATGAACAAACAGAGTCAGGAGACCAATCCTCTTGCACAAGTTCACTCATGGGACATCAGGTAGGTGGTAGCAGCAGATTTTCACCTGTCCACTATGCCAAGGTGTCTCATACACAAGGGAAAATGGGTGAGGGGTGGAGCACCTCACTGACCTTGTCCTCAACCCTGCAGAAGTTGATCTCTAACTTTCCCACCCTGGAGATGATCCCCAAAACAGTCCAGAAGCAGCAGCAACCAGGGAGGGTGAGTGTGCCTGAGGCCAGGAGGGTCGGTGAGGGGTGGCCTCCAAGTCAGGATGGGGGCCCTTCTCAAACTCATCCCTCCTAGGCACTGAGCCTGGAAAGGCTCCCTTCCATGTCCCCTCTCCTGACCTTTAGTGCATGGGCTGCTGGAATCCTAGGGGGACTAATTGTATACAGTCAGATCAGGAGCCTTGAAGATCCGACTCAGGGTGATGGGATGGGGGAAGGGGTGAACTTGGTGACTGAAGAAAAGCCAGTGCTGGAGGGTGACTTCAAGGGAGTTGGGGGTCCTTGGAGGCTGTGAGAGGAATTTATAGGGTTACTGCTAAGTGTCCTAGATTGTCCCAGAGGAAGTCTGGGTGGTCCTAGGAGTCTGAAACTGAGGAATTTTCATAGCTGGGTCTTGGGGACACCTGAGAGCCTGTGCTTATCCCCACCCCACCCAATGCCACAGGGTGACATCCAAGGCATGGTCCCATGCCTGAGAACAATCCTCAATCAATTTTTGTTGTTGTACCATGCCATGCCAGAGTATCTGGATGTAAGTGAGCCTAGGGGACAGGGCAGGTTGGGAAAGGGACCTTGAGGCTTGGGAGGAGAGGCCCTTCTGAGCCCTGAGCTCTCAGCAGTGGGCACACCACCTCTCCTGAGAGCTTGTGAGCTGCCCTGGGTGCTGGGGTGCCATGGCCTTCTTACAGATGAGGAAAGGGAGGCTGGTCCAAGGGGCTGTCTCACGATTACCCTCAGAGCCTGGGACTAGAAGGTCTCTGTGTCTCCACTCCTAGTCCCCACTCCTGGTGCCCAGAAGCCTGCCTGGGACCATCCATGTCTGGGCTGCCCTGTGTGTGTTGACTCCTCAGTAGTGCAGCGTGACAGGGGCTGAGGGGCTGTGGGCATGGCAATGCCTGGGGACCCCTTTATGGTGGATGAAAACTCTCTGCCTTCCAGAGGAGGAAGATCAATTTTGACAAAAGGAGGAAGGTGATCAGCTGTGGCCATCACTGTGGGGGTGGGGCTGGGGTGGGTTTGGGGAAGAAAAACAGAGATCCTCTTGGGCAGGACTACCCCAGGCTGCATGCAGCTTCCTCTTAAATTGAGGGGGAGAGTGGGTAGGGGTTATCCATCGGATGAAGGACAACTTCTTGGAGGAGGAGCTGTGTGAAGTCATTCCTGAGGGTCAGTAGAGCCTGGAAGGGAGTGAAGTGGTGGGGGTCCCAAAGGAGCAAAACCAGCCACTGGCCCCCATCACACCCAGCAAGCCCACCCAGGCCTCAGCAGTGCCTCTTCCTTCCCTCTGGCCCCAGGAATACCAGATGGTTGCTGAGCTCCAGCAGCTCCAGGCAGACTGCTGCTATGATGCCCTTATGCCCAATGAACAATTTAGGGCCTGGTTTGGGGCCATGGAGCAGTTCAGCAAGAATGACAGGTGAGGCCAGGTCAGAATCAGGCCATGGTAGGGGCAGGATCACCCTGGTGGCTCCTGGGTTACCATAGGACATGTTTCCTGAAGACATCTGGAGCACACAAATGCCATCTCCTGTGCAGACACTGGGAGGGATGCCTGAGTTGTGGCTCTAGAAGCCTCACAGTTGCCACTCTGCCCTGTAGCTACCACCTGTCTCAGGAGGTAGAGCCATCATCCCAGGTGGCCAGTAAAAGCTTCAAGGCCAAACACATACTGGAAGGCTTCAAGCATTGGAGCAAAAATTGAGTTCCCTGTCCAGGGTGGGCAAGTGTTGCATCACTTTTGGCTCAGGGAACCTTCAGGCTAAGCATGGCCTTGGGGAACCTGACAGCTTAGCCCTGGGATCCCAGCTCCAATCCAGACCAACCCTGTGACTGGGGCATGTGGCCCCTTCTCTGGGCCTGTTTCCTCTTCTGTGAATTGGGGTGATGCTGCATGATCTCTAAGGCAGTAGGAACCCACTGGCACCTATGGATGAACCGAGCACTTAGCAGGGTACAGTGGTAGCTGTGCAGGGATTTGTTTACATCCTGGGGGAAGCCGCCAATGTAAGCTGACCCATCCACCTAGCCACTAGGCCCCCAAGTCCAGTGGTAGCAGCACCACCCACTCCAGTGTCCAGCTCCAGTGTGGTCATGACTTCAGCAGCAGGGCTGCAGCTGACTCACCTCCCATAGATGTGGCTGGTTCCTCAAGCTCTGAGGTAGAAATCCACCTGTACCATGTCCCAGATTCCCAAGATGGCCAGGAAATGAAGGTGACTGCCCACCTCTTCTCCCTGTCAGCCCTTGCCTTCCCCCTTCCCTCTCCTGTGCCTGCTTGGCCTGCTGTGCGTCTACAAAGGTGTCAAGGTATGTTGACTCCTACGGAACTTCTAAAGCCCTCTGGAGCTTCTAGAGCAACCCTGGTGTGCCCCAAGGCATTAGGCCTTCTGCTGATTTTTCTGTCCCTCACAGTTGGGGCAGTTGGCAACTGCATCATCACAGAATTCTTTTTTTGTGACATTAGCCTCCAGAAGAACATCCTTTTCCTTCTCTTCCATCCAACCCAGGGCCACCCTGACCTGCCACAAGGGCTGTGACTCACGGCCACTCTATGAACAGCAAGGGGGTGATTGCTGCCTCATCTGTGTCAGCCTGGATGAGTACAACGGTAACAACTACAAGAGCATCCTGGTGATCCAGGAGTGCAGCCGTCACCTGGGGCCCCTCAGTGGTTCAGGCAGTAGACACATAAGTAATGCCAGGTTCCCTCCCTGCCATCCTGGTTCAGACTTCTGATGGGTGGGGAAGGACAGACAGCCACCTCCAGAGGCAGGAAAAGCATGTGTTTGATGGTGGTCAGGGCTCAGGACAGTGGACAAAGGGGTTGAGATTGGCATGATGTGTGATGACAGCCATGGACAAGCTCAATGAGTTGTTCCTGGAGAAGAGGAGGGAGGGAATAACCTGCCAGGCCCTAGGAGGCCATGTGCTTGGCTATCCTGAGGAGCAGCCAGGAGGCCAGGGCTGAGGGAGCAGGGGTCAAGGGGATGAGGTGAGGTCAGAGAAGTGTTGGGAGCTGTGTCCCAACAGGCTCAGTGGATTGCTGGACAGAGCTTGACTTTCTCACAGGGGAACTGGAAGCCACTGGTGGGTCAGAGCAGAACAGGGAAACCTTGTGACCTGTAGTCTCAAAGTGGAGGTTGGGCCATTGTGGAGAACCCAGCCAGTGAGGGGCAGCTGCCTTGACCAAGAGAGGTTGACAAGGTCTGCCCCAAGATGGTGGCTGTAAAGATGTGAGCAGGGGCCAGATTCTGTATGGGACATGCTGGTGGAGTCACCTGAGGACCCACAGCACTGAGGCTGGCTGAGCTGCCATGTTACCCACCTGACCCAGGCTGTACTTCTCTTGTGGCCAGGAGTGGGTGTGGTTTTACTAAGCTATCACTTGTTCAACCCTTCACCTGAGCCCTGACTGTAGCTGGACCCTCATGTTCAAGGCACCTGTGGTCTAGACCTTGCTGAGCACAGCTGCATTGTGGAGCCCAGGGCAGGCCTGGTGTGATGTAGGTTGTAATCCTGCCCCTCCTCCCCTCTGACATCCGGGCTCAGACTAGATGTGTGTTCTGCCCAGGGGATTTCGCTGCTATCTGGAGGTGTCCTGGAGGGCCAGGGTCTGGGCAGTGGCACTCCCCTAGGGCTAGCATTTCTCATGATTGGGTGACAGGGGGTGACAGAGAGAGGCCAAGATTTCACTTCTCAATCCCCACCCTCTGCTGCCTGGTTTCCCATTGTCCCCAGAGTTCTGGAAGCCCACAGGGGTTGTGCAGGCCAAGGACCCATGTACAGGGTTCAGTCCAGAGGGAAGGGGTTTGGACCCAACCTGGGAAACAACCTCAAGACTGAGGTGTAGGTTCTTGTAGGAGTTGGGGTAAGGAATGATGGGAAAAGACCCCCCTCATATCATGGCAGTCTCCCCAGTCAAGGAGGAGAAGACAGTGAGGCCCTTAAACACCCAGCCTTGGCCAAACATGGCTCCTTAGGGTCTCTGTCAGCTGCACTCTGGGGAGCCAGCTCCAAGACCAATGCCCTGATATCCTATCCCATGACCCACCCAGGGTGAACAACCAAGACAAGGCTCCAGCTGTGATCTGGAAGGCCATGGAGAAACACAACCTGGATGGGGACAAGTGAGAGGACTACAAGCTGGTTCAAATCATTTCAGAGGGTCAAACTAAGCTGGGGCACGATTTGGAGAGGGCAGTGATGGAAGAGGTGGACATGAACACCACATCCCCAGCCTGAGAATCTGACAACCCATGGCCCCCAGTATACCTGACAGCAGGGTGTGTATGCACCCTTTCCACAAACGAAGCTGCCCAGGGAAGCCCTCAGTGCCCATCGCATCTTCTCCCTGCCTGCTCCCTCTTCCTATGTGTATCCTTTGCTGGACATGACCCAGGTATTTGGAAACCAAGTTCAAAGCTAACAACATTGAGGTACCCAGAGAAAGTGCTTTTCACCTTGGTCCATTGGCAAGATGGCCAAGTAGAGGTGATCAACTTGAAGGATGTCCTCTGGACAGGTGGAATGATTGCACCTCCAAAAGTACCAAGACTGGAGGACACAAGCATCAAGTAAGCTACAGGCCATGCCTTTATCGCAATGGAAGCTTGACAAAATCTCCTGTTCCCCTTTGGAGGTTCTAGAGAGCCAACTCAGTATTCTAAAATATGGGAAAGGGAAAGAATCCAGAAGAACACCACTAACTCAAAGCCAGGCATCCTGGGCTCTGAGCCCTTAGATCAGTTCCTCAAGCACCTGGGCTGACTTCTCATCCCTGAAGGGGAGAGAAAATTAGGCAACATATGCACACATAGTATGTATGTGCACAATAAGGTTAACTATGTTCTTCTCAGTGAGCTGATTCCGCTCTCCCAGCCATTAGCCCAGGCAAATTAAAATGACTCCCACTATTCCTTGAAGTTAGATCTAAATCCTCTCTCTTTTGAATTGGAAAAATGGGGCTGTGAGGTGTGAAATAGGGCAGAAGGACCCATCATACAGAACAGGAAGACTGAGGACAAGACAGGTTAAGAAAGGAGATGAGTAACCACACCACTGAAGCCAAAGCAGGAATTCCAGCTCAGTTTTGCTTTCTAACTGTCTCTAGGCCAGGAAGACAAGAGGAAAATCAGATCAAAGTGTAAATACGTGTTCAGTATTAAGTACTGCCAGGTTCTTAAGGCCTTCAGGACACTGCTCAGGAGGTCTGAGCCATGGCTGCCCTTTGCTGGACCTCAGTAGTTTTGTCCTGGTTAGTGCTGGATTTGGGGATGTGCACTGGGTTCTAGAAGGGGAATTTCATCTGTGAGACCCTGAGCAGTGAAGGTGACAGGAGGTTTGGTGGGCAAGTAGAGGACCTCTTGGCAACTCCATTCTGAGGATGGCAGTTAGGAGTCAGAGTCACTTCTCAAACAAGGGTCTTCATTGTTAGCTATGCCTCTGTAGAGCCTTTCCTACAGGCAGGTATCATTCAGAGGGCCCCTTTTTGGTCCTGGAGCTGGGTTGGGGGATTCAGGACCCTGGCTGAGGTCTGCTCTCATGGGATCACAGGAGATTGTGGTTTCCTGGGGTCCCCTGGAGCATAGCTGACCACCCCTCCTCTTCCCCACCACCCAATGCTACAGATTCTGGACAGCAAGAATGTTTGTGACACTATGCATCCTTTGCCTCATCTTCACATTCATCTAATGAAGCAGTTGACACCCAAGGATGCCAAGGTCAAGAACAGATCTATCTCAGCCCTTCTGGCCATGAAGCAGAAGGGACCCAATTTCCTAAAGGAGACATTTTAACTGGTCCCTGGTGCCCACCAGCTTCAGGGTCCCCCTTCCCAAGAATTCCTGGCAAAGTAGTTTTGCTGACCCCAAACACAGTGGGCCAGGCCAGACAGGCACGTCCTCTCCATCAGCCACACCCAGACTCTACATAAACTTCTGAACCTATCCTATTAACCAGCATGACTCTGCTCTTGAACAGGCTGTCCTGGGCTCTGGTGACCCATCACTATCTAATGGGACCACTGAGGTTCTCACTTCATTCCCTTGGATGCCATCTGTGATATTCCCAGGGGTCCCAGCCCAGGCTACCCCATCCTAGCCTTTTTCAGGAGAGAGGGAGTCTCTGCTCACTTCCACCCCTGTCACCCCCACACCACAGAAGTGGATGGAGAGACCCTCCTCACCAGTGGGTCCCAGTTATCTCAAATCTCATGCTACTGTAAGGACCAATGGCACTCCCTCTGCAACTTTTTGAGACTATGTGAAACATGGCAGTAGGAGGGATGATTTGGGTGAGATTGGAAAATAATTGAATTTATGAATAAACAGCAAAAAGTTATATATGGGGAGGAGCAATATTTATCAATGTATATAGTAAGAGTTAGATGTCAATATTTTATTATCAAAGTCCTGGTTCAACTACAGCCTGGGAGATGAGGTTTCATTTTCTGTGTTAATTGAAATGAGGTGCATATTGTCACATTGCTCATTCAAATAAGAAATCATGGAGAGTCATCACTTTATTTTAGGAAGGAGAAGGGAAAAGCACCAGCCACCCTTTCCTGGCTACTGAAGTAAACACAGAATCCCCTTTCACAGAGCACATGTGCATTTCAATATCAATACACCTGGATGGAGCTGAGCCCACCCATGAGGACTATCAGGATTTAGAAGTCAAAGCCACTTCCATTAGGAAGGACCATTTTCTGACCCTGGATAGGGCAGTGGCTGACTTTCACCCCTTTGGAAGAAGAAGGAACATTTTCTGCTTCTTGGCTGAGGTTTCATTTGCACACCAAATAGAAACATGTAGTTTTCAAGGGCAAACTCTAGGTTTACATCAGCACTAGGTATGGTAAAAAATAGAACAAAGCTTACAATGTGGAAAGGAAAAGGACAGAGGAATATTATTAGCACATGGTCCAAGGGCAGGCAGAACTTGAATCCTCAGTCCCCCTCCAGGGCCCCGTGGTCAAATCTTTACCTTAGATTTCATGGTTGGTGATCCTGATCCGACACCAGATTTGCTTTTCCTTATGAGGTGACCGGTGGTTAAAATAGAGCTTTAAAGTCTCCAAGAGGGCCTCATTTCATAAACACTACTGCTCCCTATGAACTAGCGCTTTCCACTGCCCTGCTATTCCTTGTGCAATTTCTTAACCCAGAAAATTCCCAGCAGGCCCCAGCATCAGTGTTGGGGACCTGGTGGCCTCTCTACCCTGCCTGGTTCTGAGGCATCAGGCATGAACTCTGAATGTCAAGACAAGAATACCAATTGCTTGTAAGTGAGAGACACCACACACTCTTTTCTGTGGGTCAAGGTGATGTGTTGCCTGTGTAGTTTGAGGTCCACCATCTCAGGGATCTCCAGTCTACACTCTCAGTTGTGTTGCTACTTAATGTCCTCAAGAGGAATTTGGCTCTGAACCCTTAGAACTTGCAGTGCCCTGGGATGACTGCATCCATGGTCCAAAATTTGTGCTTTGCTCTTGTCTTTGGGGTGTGGACAGTTCCTGTGGGGTGTGGGTGAATGAAAGGGCCTGATGGGGAAAGGGAATACCTCTGGGACTGATGGCCACAGACTTGCACAGACACATCTCACTGCAAATTAAGTTACTCAATGACTTTCTGTCTGGGTGGTGACAGGCCCTGTCCTGAGCTACCTGTGTGTCCTTCCCTGGCCCCACCATGTTTAGGAGCAAAAGCTTTAACCCCTGGCACAGCACACAGCCCCAGGACCCTGCACCAGCTTCCTGACTGCCCTAGCTCTGGGCGGTGGGGCCACTTTCAGCTTGAATACCAGGGAAGGAAAACAGTGTAATCTTACATTTTCATTAGGAAATGTATTTCTGTAAATGACATGGAGTTTCTGGCTCTAATTATTGAACAGGTTTATAAGGAAAGAAAATCTGGTAGGAACATCCACCTCTGAGGTCCAGATTGTGGTCTCTAAATACCATTTTCCATGAAAAGCAAAGAGGGTGCCTAGGAGGTATGTGTGGGTCCAGGTCTTGGGCAGGAAATGCATGAAAGGAACCTGCCAAACATTGCATCCTGGAGAGCAAGGAATGCACCAAAATCCACAGGAGTGGTGTCAAAACATAACAACAGCTCTTGCAAGGCCTTCTGGCCAAATCTAGGGTAAGTTTGGTATCATAATAGTCAAAAAGTACAAGCAACTCAATTGCTCATCAAATGATGAAGGGATACAGTCTATCCATACAATGGGATATTATCAGCCATAAGTCATAGTGAAGTAGAGCTATATGTTAGAATGGGAAGGATCTGATGAACATTACGGTAAGTGAAAGAAGCTAATCACTAAAGACCATTTATAGGATTCCATTGGTATGAAGCATCCACAGTGTCTTACTTGTAGTTGTAGACACTTTCTGTTTTTTTGGGATGGGCTTTATCCATCATCATCCTTTTGTTACTTGTCCTGGGCAAGTTGAATGAACTTGAGAGTAGGTGTTGCAACACTCTTGAGATTCAGGGCTTAGCCAGCATATGAACAGACTAAAGATTTAAATCTCTTGTACAAAGATTTAATGGGTATAGTGACAAATGTAGGTTCAAATAAAAGGGACAGAAGAGCCATGTATAGGGAAATTATGAATGAGTGAAACTCTGTTACTTTGAGGAACATAAATTCCAAGGAAAGGACAGGTTGCTGAATTCCTGAGGTTGTCTGCCCTGCCTACAGTGTCTAGATGTCTCTAGAGCCTTCAGGAGCACCTGTGCTTGAGGCAATGTTTTTTGTTGCAATCCATGAGATCCTCCTGAGACATGCATAGGCATAACCTCTGGAATGATTTCCTGGCTCACTTTGAAATCTCTTAGCCTTAAAAACTCATTTGCATTTAATATTTGCCCCTTTTGGTCAAGGTCTTTTTCCAATGCACCACAAGTTGGTGCTTGGTAATAATACCTCAGTGCCAGGGAGACTCATTCCCAAATCATGTCCCATGCCAGGGAGTAGGTATTGAGTTTATATGCTAAGTTTGGCTTAGAATGCTGCCACATTTGAGAAACAAGGATGCTTTCATGTGTTAATTTTTAGACAATATATAATAGTTAAGTTTCAGTTTCACATGTCCATTCTTCTATCCCTCCTCACACACACAAAGTAAAGCTATTTATGGTCATTCAGTGGCCTGGAAGGATGAATGAAGCCATGTCCACATCAGGAGGTCACAGTTGAGCAGTATTAACAGGTGCTGGCTGCAGGGAGTGACTTGGAACCTGGCAGCCCCACCAAGACAGCCACTTGGCTGACAGAGGTAAAGCATGACCACATGGGCCTATAGCTCCCTCTGCTGGCCAAAGCAGTTTTAGGCTTTTCCTGCTCGTCATCTAGGAGATGTCATGGACTCCTGGGGTTCAGGAGAAGGGTCCTGTGTGGCCAAAACAGGGAGGGTAGGTAACTTAGGAGAGGAACTTTCCATGAACAGGTGGGTGAAAAGCAATCACATGTGGTATGGAGGTTGATGCAGTGGTCTAGGGATAGTATAAGTCATGGATGCCCCAAGATTATTTGAGGGGAGTTGGAAGAAATAATGACCACTTCCACTATGAAAATGTTTAAATGTAAGTCTTTCCTTGGTCACACACCAGATGGTCTCTTGTCAGGCATGGTGCTAATGAGGTACACACAGGGAAGGGGTTCCAGCCCACAAAATTGTCAGCAGGCCACACTAAATCGGCCCTGGCATTACTTTTTGTGTTTGGAAAAACATGTAAACAAGGGCCCAGGTCTATGGATTTACAGATAACTTGGTCTAGTTTAACTAAATGGATTCTCACAAAATGGAGGTGAGGCCTAAAAATTCATGCAGAAAAAACACAAATGGAAGGTCATTCAAACAATCCAATTTCAACTGGACACAAAGAAAAGATAGAGGTCAGCCTTCTGTTATATTTAATGGTGAAATTCTAAAAGATTTCCCTATAAGATCTGAAACAAGATAAGGATGCCCACTTTCACTGTTATTATTTAACATTTTGTTAGAAATACTTGCTGAAGCACTTAGATAAGAAAAAGATATATAAGACATCTAGATTGGAAAGGAAGAAGTAAAAATTTTGTTATTTGCAGATGTCATGATCCTACACATAGAATGACCTGAGAAATCTACATCAAAGCTTCTAGAACTTATGTGAGTTATGTAAAGTGGCAGGTTACAAATCAGTGTGCCAAATTCAGTAGAATTTCTGTACACCAACAATGAGCAATCTGGGGAGAAATGAACAAAAAAATCCCATTTACAATTGCAAATAAAAGAATCAAGTACCTAGGAATACACTTAAGTAAAGATGTAAATGACTTCTATGCAGAAAAATATACAACACTGTTAAAGGAAGTCAAAGAAGACCTAAAAAAATTGAAGAATATTTCCTGTTCATGAAAAGGAACACTAAACATCATTAAGATGTCTACCCGATCCAAACTGATCTAGAGATTTAACATAATCCCAATAAAAATTACCACAACATTTTTTACTAAATTGCATAAGCTAACTTTGAAATTTATTTGGAAGGGCAAGGGATCCCAAATAGTCAAAGACATATTGAACAAGAAAAATGAAATTGGAGGAATCACACTATCTGGCTTTAAAAACATACTACAAATCTACTCTGGTCAAAACTGCATGGTATTGGCACAAGGGTAGACATACTAACTAGTGGAACTGACTTGAGACTTCTGATATAGATCCTTAAGTATACAGTCAACTGATATTCAACAAGGCCAGTAAGCCCACACAACTGGGAGAGAATGGCCTTTTCAACAAAGGTGCTTGGAGAACTGGATATTCATATCCAAAAGAATGAGAGTGGAACATCATCTCACACCTTATATAAAAATTAAGTCAGGAGGATTGAAGATCTAAACAAAAGAGCCAAGACCATAAAGATCTTGGAAGATGTATTAGTCAGCCAAAGGGATGCAATAAACCAGAGACTGGTTGGTCTTTATAAAGCGTATTTATTTGGGGTAGAAGTTCACAGTTACCAGGCCATAAAGCATAAGTTTCTTCTCTCACCAAAGTCCATTGTCACGTGTTGGAGTCAGACAGCTGCTGACATTTGCCAGGGTTCAGGCTTCTTGGATTCCTCTCTTCCCGGGGCTGTGTTTCTCTCTGGGCTTAGCTCCTCTGTTTCCTCCACAAGGACAGCTGTAGACTATTAGGTGAACGGCTCACTTCTCTTCTCCTGGGTCTTTCTCTCCAACATCAAAACTCCAACATCAAAACTGCTACTCAAAACTGCTGCAACTTTGTTCTTTGTGATGCCTTTTATATTTTCTTCCCCCACCGACCAAGGGGTGGGGCTCAATGCCCTACTGAGGTGGCCCAGTCAATGCCCTAATCATTACATAATCATGCCCAGATTAACAGATCAGTTTACAAGAATGATCAAATTATATTTTTGGAATTCATAATTACATCAAATTGCCCAATGGCTACACTCCACCCTCTGAATTCCAAAAATACATTACAATAGACAAAAAACCTTAAATTAGTAACAATTCAAGTACAAAATTATATCATAGGCAGTTTAAAGAAATACAGTTCATCTTGAGGCTAAGTCCCATCTGCTGTAGACCTCTGAAACTTACAAAACCATTTAACTGCTTCCAATACACAAATGGAAAGACAAAGGATAAACATTTTCATTATCATAAGGAGAAATTGGGATGTTAAACATGAGTCATGGATCCTCTATATTTCAGTAAACATGCAGGCCATCCTCCATTCGATTTCAAAATCTGAGACTCATTCTTAAAATGATGGTTTCTTCTCCTTGGGGCCATATGGGGACACACCCTTTCCACAGGCTTGCCCAATGGCCATTTTCTTGGTTCCACCCTCAGCAAGTATCTGGGGGTCAACCAAGCTCCAGACCACCCTCCAAGAGTGTTGGAGTGATTGCCACACCTTACCCAATCTTTGGATTAGAGTCTTAGTCTCCCTAGTACAGTGAGGTGAAGACAACATTCCCCCTAACTTTTGGCATACAGGTTCAACCCTCTCAGAGCAAAGATTTGACCATCTGGCCTTTCCTAACCTTTGGATACAGGTTCAACCCTCAGAGAGAAATGGGTTGACCACCTGGCTTTCTCTAATTCATGTGGGAAAGGAGCACCACTCTCAGACCTATGGGGTACTGACTTTAAGCACACTAATCTTTGTGGAATGTGCTCTACCCTCCCTGTACCCTGGAGCAGCAAAACTCTTCTTGAACACTGGGAGGGGACATCCACTCTCTTCAACTGCTGGGACAAATTCACCCTCTCTGTTCCTCTCTTGGCCCAAGGAGATGTCTTAATTCCAGATCTCTGGTTCCACAGTTTTCTTCTTAAAGTTGTTTCTCCTTCAATCTCTCCTTTCCATGCCCTTTTTTGTCTAAGCTGACAGTGGTTTCGTGCATATAGCACTCTCAAAAACATTGTTGGCTTAGTTTGCAAGAAGCAGGGGTCCAAGTTATTAGACAGTAAGACTTTCCACAAGCCTTTCCTAGATAACTGCATCTTCAATTTTGATTTACAAGTTCCAAGTTTAGCAAACTCTTCAAATGGGGCATTTTCATCTGGGAATTTGATTTCCAGAAATGTGGAAGTTCTGGAATCAGTTTCTGTTTTCTTTGTGCCCAAAAGTTCAGTCCTTAGTGTATTTCGGTCATCTAGTATTTTGCTGTAAGATGCAAGGAGAAGCCAAGCCACATTCTCTGAGTTTACCTTGGAAAGTTCTTTAACTAAATGCTCCAGTTCGCCATTTTCAAATTCTGTCTTCCATATAACACCAGGAGTTAATCTTGCTAAGTTCTCTGCAACTTTAAAACATGGATCATCTTTCCTCCAGTTTCCAATAATAGTTTCATCATTTACTTCTAAGGCATCATAGAAAGTCTCTTTAGCATCCATATTACTATCAACAGTCTCTTCAAAGTGATCTAGGCCTTTTCCATCAAGCATTTCACAATTCCTCCAAAAAATACCCCTTCCATTTATAAAACTGTTCCAACATTTTGGTAATTGCAAAAGCACTTCCCCACTTCTCGGTACCAAATTCTGTATTAGTCAGCCAAAGGGGTGCTAATGCAATATACCAGAGATTGGTTGGTCTTTATGAAGGGTATTTATTTGGGGTCAAAATCCACAGTTACCAGGCCATAAAGTGTAATTTTCTTCTCTCACCAAAGTCCATTGTCACGTGTTGGAGTCAGACAGCTGCTGACATTTGCCAGGGTTCAGGCTTCTTGGGTTCCTCTGTTCCTGGGGCTGTGTTTCTCTGCAGGCTTAGCTCCTCTGTTTCCTCCACAAGGCCAGCTGTAGACTATCAGGTGAATGGCTCACTTCGCTTCTATTGGGGCCTTCTCTCCAACATCAAAACTCCAATATCAAAACTGCTACTCAAAACTGCTGCAAATCTGTTCTTTGTGATGCCTTTCATATTTTCTTCCCCCACCCATCAAGGGGTGGGGCTCAATGGTCTACTGAGGTGGCTCAGTCAACACCCTAATCGTAACTTAATCATGCCCAGGTTAACAGATCAGTTTACAAGCATGATCCAATTATATATTTGGAATTCATAACTACATCAAATTTCCCAATGGCTACAGAAGATAATGTAGGCAAGCATCTACAAGACCTCATATTAGGAAATGGTTTTGTTAAGTTTACACCCACAGCCCAAGCAATGAAAGAAAAAATAGATAAATGGGACTTTCTTAAAATTAAAAACTTTTGCACCTGAAAAGAGTATGTCAAGAAAGTGAAAAGACAGCCTACTCAATGGGAGGAAATATTATTTAACCATATATCTGATAGGGGTTTATTATCTAGCATATACAAAAAATGCTACACCTCAAAAATAAAAAGACAAACAACCCATTTAGAAAATGGGGAAATGATTTGAATAGACACTTCTCCAAAGATGAAATACAAATGGCTAAAAAGCACAGGAAAAGATGCTCAACATTACTAGTTATTAGGGAAATACAAATCAGAACCCTAATGAGATAAGTTGTTACACCCATTAGACTGGTGGCTATTGAAACAGCAGGGGCCTGCAAGATTTTAGAGGATGTGGAGGAATGGGAACACTTATCCACTACTGGTGGGAATGTCTTATGGTGCAGCCATTGTGGAGGACAGTTTGGTGGTTCCTCAGGAAACTGATTATAGAACTGCCATATGATCCAGCAATCCCACTGCTGGGTATATAGTCAGAAGAATTGAAAACAGGGACATGAACAAATATATGCACACCAAAGTTCATAGCAGCATTATTCACTCTTGCCAAAGTGGGAAACAACCCAAATGTCCATCAACAGATGAATGCATAAACAAATTGTTGTGCATATATACAATGGAATACTACTCAGCTGTAAGAAGGAATGCAATATTAACACATGGGATAGCATGGATGAATCTTGAAGAACTTAGGTTGAGTGAAGCAAGCCAGGCACTGAAGGACAAATATTACATGACCTCACTGATATGATTTAAGCAAATTGAGCAGGCTCAGAGAGCTAGAGTTTGGAAGACAGATTTACAGAAGACAGAAAGGGAGAAGAAGTTGTGTCAATGCCCATGAGGGCAAAATCTGTGATAAGGTGGAAGGGTGTAGTTTTGCAGTGGATGGGGTTACCAGTGATTCAGTGGTGCTATTGGTATGGGTGGTGCTGGTCTGTGATGGGGTTAGGGTGGGGAGGGTGGGTGGAATGTCAATGGAACAGGAGGAAGGGTTGGTGGAGGGAGCAGGTGAACTCTGGGTCTTCGCAGGTATGTGGTTAAAACTGCAATGTTGGGAATGTTCTTTAGGCAAATATGGCATGGGAGGGTTACTGGTTTAAGGTGTTGGGTGTGTTGGGCATGCAGGACAGGGGGTACCTGGGGCAGGCTTCTAGGGAGTATGTAGTGTTCATCTTGTCATAGTGTGTTGTATCAGGGGCTGGAGACTCACCTAATGAGCAGGAATGTGTTGGACTCTCATCCTGGGGAGTCCTGCTATGATCTCAGATGGAGTGGTGGGAGTCTCTTGAGAGCATATGCAGTACCTAATAGGGGAGAACAGGCCAGTATATCAAGCTCTCAATGTTGTTGCAAATAACTATGAATCTGGTCCTTCATGAGTTAAACTTATTGCTTACTGTGGGTCCTGAGGGGAGACAGAGGGAGGTATAGAATAGATGGAACATAGCACATTTTTAGGGAGATAGAATTGTACTACATGATCTTGCAAGGATGGATACAGACCACATTTAAATTCATCAAAATCTATAAAAGTGTACGGTCCAAAATAAAAACCACAATGTAAATCATTGACCATGTTTAGTAGCAATGTTTCAATATGTGTATTTCAATTGTAACAAATGTATCATCCATGTGTAAACTGTCATTAATAGGGGAAAGGGGAAAAGAGAGAGGATGCTGGGTATATGGGAATCACCAATATTTTTGCATGACTTTTCCATAACCTAAAGCTTCTATGAAGACAAAAATGAAAAAAAAATAAGACACTGGATGAATAAATGGAAGCAAATGTCACTGTACATACAAGAAACATATCTTACAGTGATGAGATGATAATTGCAAAAAAAATTTTAAATTTTATATTTTTTTATTATATCAAACTTTTTAGAAATTTTTTTTGTAATTTCTTTGTTATATTTACAACTGACTTTATTTTATCATTTTCTTATTAACTTTATTCAGTTATATTGTTGGCTTCAATTTTGAAGAAATTTTGGATCACAGAAGGGTTATAGTGGTGGCAGGGGAATATCATTGGTTTAAGGTGTCATAGATGGGGGATGCATAGGAGGAGGTTCACCTGGGCCATACTTATAAGGCATATGAATGTGTTCAAGTGATCATGGGGCATGGTCACGGTGGGTGGAGATTCACCCAATAAACAAAGAAATATTGAATTCTCATCCTGGAGAGCTCTGCCACATTACCTATTGGAACAGCAAGAATCCCCTGAGTACAGGGGCAGTGACTAGAGAAGGAAGATGGACCATTGATGGGCCCTTGATTGTGATGACTGTACTAATGATCACATACTTTTGAAATTGAAACTTAGCATAGTATTATAGGGTGCCTAAATGTTACCTCCTGAGAGCTTCCCTGTTGCTCAAATGTAGCTTCTCTGTAAGACAAACTCATCAAATAAATGCATTACCTTTACCCCACTGTGTGCCATGACTCCCAGGGAAAAGCCTCCCTGGCACTGATGGATTATAACCAAGAACCAAGTAGCAATGCAACTGGAAAAAGACCTTGACCAAAAGGGAGAAAGGATAAAGACAAATGAGTTTATATAGCTAAGAGACTTCAAAGTGAGTTGGGAGGTCATTTCAGAGATACTCTTATGCATGTCCCAGCAAGAAGTCATTGACTACCAAAGTAAATATAACCTCAGATAGTGGATCTCTTGGGGGCTCTGGAGACATCAAGAGACTATAGGGAGGGCAGACAGCTCTGGAGTTTGGCACCTTGACAGTGGGCCCTAATTTGGAATTTATGTTCCCCTGTGTGATAGAGTTGGACTCAGTTGTGCTTTCCCTACACATGGCTCTTCTGCCCCTCTATTTGAACCTATAGTTAGTACTAGATTTGATAGGTGTATGTGCAAGAGACTTAAATCTTTGGTCTGTCCATGTGCCAGTTGGACCCTAAATCTCAACAGTCTTGCAACACCTAATTTCTAGTTCTTTGGTCTCACTCAGGACAACTAACAAAGAAATGATGACTGATAATGACCATCTCAAGGAACAGAGAGAGTCTGCAACTGCAAGCAAGAAAGTCCCATCCATCTACCTCATGGGATCAAAGCCCCTTCTCAATTAGAGCTGGAGTGGGCATCACCATCACAGACTTCTCAGGATTGAAGAATGGACAATGGACTAGAGTAGACTTTCAGTTGTTCTACTGTAGACTTGCTGTGATCTGAGCCATGAAAGAACGTGTATCATGGATGTGGAAGCAGTGGCCACTGGAGGTTCTGAGGGGAGGGAGAAGGAAAAAGAGGTGTAATATGGGGGCATTTTTGGGACTTGGGAATTATCCTGAAAGATATTACAATGACAGATACAGGCCAGTGTAAATCTTTTAATAACTTGTAAAAATGTGCAAGAGAGAGTGTAAACTACAAGGTAAACTATAATCTACCCTTAGCAGCAATGCTCCAAGATGTGTTCATCAATTGTGGCAAGTGTACCATGGTAATGAAGGGTGTTGTTGATGTGGGAAAATGTGGGAGGGCTACGGAGTGACACATATGGGAATCCCCTAAATTTTCTGTTTAACATTTATTTACCCCAAGTTGCTTTAAATATAAAAATAAAAAAGTAATATTAAGAAATAAAGTGGATTTATTACACATAACATATATTTTAGGCTTGATTTTTTATCTAATTTGATAATCTTTGCTGTTTAGTTGGTGTTCTACAACTTACAATATCTGGTTGTTTTTTATTTATACATTTTGTCCTTCATTACTTTTCTCTTCTTTTGATGACTTTTTGGGGAATTGAGTATTTTTTCTATATTCCATTTTCTCTCATTTAATGGCTTATTAGATATATCTTTTGAGTTTTTAGTGATAGCTGTAGGGCTTATAATATACATCTTTATAACAGTCTATTTTCAAGTAATACTCGCTTTATAAATAGTATAAAGCCCTTACAACAATATTCTTCCATTTCTCCCCTCCTGGTCTTTGTGCTACTGTTATCATACACTTTAAACCTTGTTAGGTGGGTTCACATTTGCCTTACATCTAGATCTATTTTGGCTCCTCTACTGAGGCCCTCTTCTTCATGTTGCATGTGTAAAGAGGTCTTTCCACTCAGGCTACTTCTGGCTCCACATGAGCTTTGTGGCCTGTTCTGCCTGCTCCTTTGAGTGGTTCTTTCCCCATCTGTTGTAGTTTCCTCTCATGCCTGTACTTATCAAAGGCTCGAGGTGGATCAACTTGTATTCTCTCTGTATAGCTCTCTCCTCTATGGCACTCTATCCTGTGAATTCAAACCACCTTGGTTTCCCAAAATTCTGAACTCCTGCATGATTATCCAATGGAGGAAAACTGCTGCTCCATAAATTGTGTCCATTTATAGTTGTTTAAGGCAGAAAGGTAAATCTGAAGCCTGATACTCTATTATGGCTAGAAGTAGATGTCCTCCACATCCCTCACTTGAAATAGGAAAAGTGAAACCATACCAACTGCAATAGCATTGTATTTGTTTCTAACTTTAAAATGAAAAGGAATAGATCACCTGGACCCACCTACATGGGTGAATCCATACTTTAAAATGATTTATTTATTTATTTCCACCCCTCCACCTTGTTGTGTTTTGTTTTGTTTTGTTTTGTTTTTTGCCAGCTCAGCCTGGACTCAGGCAGACAACTTTGGAGTCTCACCTTGTCAAGGAAAGGCCAACAGCAGCTTAGACTCTGACTCTGACTCTGACTGTAACTCTACAAAGAATTTATATTTACATTACTGGGGGATGAGAGGGAAAGCCTGCAGATCCTGAGCTGTGGCAAGGTGGTATAAACCTCCCTGACAGAACTATTTAGTTCAGAGGAAGCTGTTAGGAACTGTCTCCTGAGACAGACAAAATGAGTCCTACACTTAGGCACTGGAACTGATCCACCTATAAAAGTGTGTTAGCAGTGATATCACCATGCAAACTATCCTTACTTGTATGAAATAATTAATTTGATATGTACCCTAGTCCTGCAACTTTTATTTTTAATGTTATTCTTTGCTAAAAGGAATCTGCATTATTTTGGAGAATAATAGACCCATGTCATGGGGCAAGGAAAAGTAAGATAGGCCTGAATATCTCACTACTTCCAGATGGCAAGAATGCTTTAAATAATGTCTGGGTAATACTAAAAGGGGCCAGCAGAAGGGCTCCCACTGGCTAAGATGTGACAACTTGAACATCAAAAATAACACAATAATTCTATGAAAATCCATAAATTCAGTATTATCCTGAGAACAGTTAAATAATTTGAGGTATGTTAATGGAAAAGTAAAATGGTGTATATAAACCAGCTCAAAAAACATGCCTGAGAATATCAAAACCCTGCCTGAGAATGTAATTTGTGCAAATCCTGAAAGAGTTTGCAGAAGAGTGTTGCCATCTGGTTATTAGTGCAAATCCCATTTGGTCAAACTAGTCAGTAAAACATTTAAAATCGGTAAGAGTAAAAGTTGTGTAAGAGGTTATGGTAAAAACTGGGTCAGGGCAAAACTTCAGGGCAGCTCAAGTGAACCATAATGTGGACCTGGAGAATCCTGTTACTACACACTGACTCAAGTCTCCTCTGCTTGGTAGGACCTAAGTTCCTGTGTCTCAGTCCTGAATCTCAAACCAAAAACCAAAATTCATAACCTGGAACTCCATATTGTCAATCACATAATTTCAGCTGACATCCTACCATAGCTTAATATCCAGCTGAGTTGACATATTAGCCTATCACACTTATCAATTCTATGTGTATATTTTACCACATTTTAATATTCCAGAAACTGAGGTGCACCCTGCAATTGCTGTCAGCCAGGTGGCAGCAGCGAAGTGAATGCCTTGGCCTGCCCCTGGGAGAAATTGTTCCTAGCTGTTCATCCTGTCCTCTTTTCAAATGAGTTACAGACATTGTTGGCATTGTTTT
Organism: Cabassous unicinctus; assembly: GCA_029593785.1. NCBI lineage: Eukaryota > Metazoa > Chordata > Mammalia > Cingulata > Chlamyphoridae > Cabassous > Cabassous unicinctus. The sequence goes on from JAQZBX010009445.1 coordinate 37,277, forward strand.
ATTTAGTTTCCATTGTAAATGTCTTCAGAAAAGATTATATTATGATTCAGCACTGAAAAGAAAAGTTATTGCTTACATCAAAAGGCCTGGAAAGAAAGCAGAGGGGCATATATTTGATATTAATGAAAATAAGTGCTTATTGGTGGTGGAATGACAATAATTCCAGAATTTCTTGCAAAGCAACACCTAAGTGCTTCATGGGATCAAGGGAAGGGAGATACCTATATGCAAACGAAGTTGGGTTATGTTTTTTGACAGATATGTGCAAAGTGATTGCCCATCACACACCAAACAAAGTGCTGAGATCAAAACTTTCATGATGCATGTCAGTGACATGGAAAAAAACCCAGAGAAAACAATGGGAACTCTTGTAAGAAATGCTGCATTGCCAGGGCTCTTGATGACAGAGAGAATAATACTGGGGGAAGAAATATAGATATTGGTGACTCTGAATCAAAACATGATTTACTGCAAATATTTTCGCTATCTAGATTTTGTGATAATCAGTGTAAGCTAAACATTCACTATATTAGAAACCATGCATGTGTCCCCAAACCTAGTTTTTCTCCCTAGGTCTGTTTTTTAGAATGCTGGTGATAAACCAAGCCTAATTTATTATATGACCATCCTGTATGTGAAATGACTGTAACTCTACGTATCTTTGGTCAACCTTAAGAGATATAGCAGGTGGCAGATGTTGCTTAAATTGTTGGGTGTCCATTTCTCATGTGGGGAACCTGGGTTCAATTCCCAGGACCTCCTGGTAAAATAAAGAAAACTATAGAAGTTGCATTGGTGTGCCATTAGAGTGAGTGGGTGAGCCCCCAGGCCCCATGAGTGGGTGAGCCATCAGGCCCCACCAAACCAAGCAGCAAAATGATGACATAACAGGAGAGAGATGCAGGGGAGAGCCAAAATGAAACATGTTGAAAAAACAGGATCTGAGATGGCAGAACACCTCTCTCCCATATCTTAGGTCCCCAGGATGGAATCCAGGTGAAGACAGGAGGAGAAGGATGAGAGGAGAGGGCAGGAAACAGACACAGAGAATGTCCAATGAATGGACACAGAAACAGCAAAAATGGGGAGGTGTTTAAAATAGATAAATAGTAAATATATTTTAAAAAACATTAAAAAAAAGTGATTTAGAAGAGTCAGAGTCTGAATGGAAAAACTCTTAGAAATTCCCTCATCAATATATTTCACTTATATTTTCATTATGTTTTTGATGAACAAGAGGGATGTAAGACTTTTAAAATCCATGTCTGAATAAGCATAATGCAGATCTTTTAATAAGTTAAAAATAAAAACTCTAAGTAATAAGAAAACATTATGTCATAATTTAATTGTCAGCATTTTTTCTTTCCTAGAAATATAAAGTATTTAATCAAATTTAATTAACTTGTTTTTTAAAAGATGCCATTTTAGAGGGAAATTTAAACTGTTGACTCCATATACTAATTGAGCATTGAACAAAGAAATAGCAAAAGTTTTAGCACCAAAATTTTTACATTTTGAAATAAAATGACAAGACTTATTTATTGTGCTCAAAGGCTCCTGGTTACTTTGACTATTTAAATAAAACTGATTTCAATCAGGCAGAACTGCCATTTTTGGCCCAAGCTCATTTTCACAATAAAATAACCTGAATTAACCAGAAAATGACCAAGTTGTTTACATTGTGGGAGTACCCACAAGAGGAGCCACGTGTGACAATCAGATCTGAAACTCTCAGATCAAGGTAAGGGTCCATCACCTCTAATAGGTCATTTTCCCTACTGTGAATGGCTTCACTAGGACAGTATCTCCTAAACACCTCTTCTGTAGATCAACAGCCCACAGGCTCTTCTGAGTGATATGCAGCAAGCACTCTCTGTGTGCACTGGACCTTCTCAGAGCCCACGATAAACCAGTGTGTACCATCTTTGCCCAAGATGGGACAGAGGCTGTGGTGTGTCCCTACCCAATTATTAGCAGTTACTAGCATCAGCCTAGTAAATGCTGCCTTAGGATTTTCCTCAGTGTCTCTAAAAATGTAAAAGGTGACAGAAATTTTCTCCCAGAAACTCAAAAATAACCAAAGGTCTGTTGTGGGGTTATGGGATGGTTTTCTGTTAAAAAGAGCCTGTTATGTCAAATCATTTTTCCTTCTCTTTCTTGCTAGAATAATTTCCTCAAAAGGTCTGGAGGAGGGATTTAAAAAACAGTGCACCTAATAAAGCACATTTTTTACTGCTTCTATCTAGCACTTGTAGGGAGCGCTGCTTCTACTAGCAGGAAAGAAATATGTGTAGAATAAGTTTTTGTGTGACATCCTCTATCACCACCTCCTTTTACAGACAGCTCCTTGAAAGATGAGCTGGCACCATCTCTCAGCTCCTCAGCTCATTCACTCCATAACCCACTGTAATACAACTGCAAACCTGGCCCTTACACTGAAGTAGCCTTCACTTTATTAATTGAGTAACTTTCTAAATGGTAGCCAATGAACATTTTGTCATCTTTATCTCATAAGACCTCCCTGCAGCTTTGAAAGTGTTGCCTGCTCCCTTTTCTTAGAACTCTCTTCTCCCTCAGCTTCTCTGACACCGCTCATTCTCACCTGGTTGCCTCCTCATTCTGTGTCCCATTTTCTCTAGAGTCCTTGTCCTTGTCCTTAGTTTGCCTTTTAAACATTGATATTACCTAGGGCACAGGCTCCTGACTGGATGACCGATCCACCTCCCCCTTCTCCAATGCCACCTCCAGCTAGGACACAGTTCTGACCAATGAGTTGGGAAAGGTTTGTTTTCCCAATAAAAAAGTAACAGACTTAGCTAGCACACTTATTCATTCCCTGCACCTTCTTTCTGCCTGGAAAGTTGACATGAGGCCCGGGATGCAGCAGCCATTTGGTATGTTAGGATGTTGTGCATGAAGACAAAAGCCAACCTACTAAGGATGGCAGAGCAGAAAAACAGAAAGAACCTGTCTATACTGTTGAGCCATTGCAACAACTCCGGACTGCTCATTTTTGGATTCTATGTCAGCCATATTAACCCACACTCATTTTCTCTCTGTTGTTGTTTTGTTACTTGCAGCCAAAGGTACTCTTACCTGCTATATTAAGCCATAATTCTTAACAAGGGGCCATTTGGTGTGGGGACACTTTGGTTGTCATAATGACTGGGGAACATTGCCAGCATTTGGAAGAGGGGTAATGGTGGTGTGGCATGATTTGCCTGGCACTACTTAGGACAGCCGTACACTGTGTCCCACCCCCCAAATGTCAATAATGCTCCTCCTGAGAATAACTGCAATGCTCCAAGACTTAGCCTTTTACTTGTCTTCTTACATATACCATCCCTGGCTTCTTTCTTAACTCTTTTCTGAATACTACCACCATTTCTTGAGTTGTCCCAAGCCAGAAATCTAGCAGTTATCACAAGTATATCAAGTCCTCTCTCTCATTTACTTCCCATATACAATTAATTAGTCATCCAGACCTGTGGATATGCCCTCCCCAATAGCACTTGAATTCACCATCTCTTTTCAATTGCTGTTGTTAATTCAGGTTTTTATTGCTTTTCACCTTATAGAAAAACCCTCCTAATTCATCTCTCTATATCCAGTCTTTACCCCTGCTTCTCCCCACCATCCACTCTCCAGACCACTGGAAAAGCAGTCTTTCTAAAATGCATTGTATTTCCCACACTGAGGCTATAAATGTAGTCTCAGGAGAAGGCAACCTTTTTACAATATTTATTCACAATTTTTTTATGCAATAAAAAAATAAGCATAGACATCTATATGGATGACTACCTTAGAATCAAATTCTACTTCATATTTTCAGCTATGGCATAGATGTTGGAATTATCAGACAGGTAATTTCAAGTAAGTATGGTTAATATGCTAAGGGATTCATAGAAAAAGTAGGCAACATGCAAGAACAGATGAGTAATGCAAGCAGAGAGAAAATTTAAGAAAGAATCAAAAGAAAATGATAGAACTCAAAAGACACTATAACAGAAATTAAGAATGTCTTTAATGGGCAATCAAATCACTAGTGAATTAAGTCCACAAAATACCCTCACAGTAACAAGCAGGCCAGTGTTTGGTTGACCAAACAACTGGACACCATAACCTCGATAAGTTGGCATAGGAAATTAACCATCACACATGTTGTATTAGTCAAGTATCTCTAGTGAAACAGAACCAACAGGCGTTATCTGTAAATATTATGAGATTTTTGTAAGAATTATCTCATATGACTATGGAGATGTGTAAGTACAAATTCCATAGGGTATGCTGCAAGCTGGTAATGCCAATGAAGGTTTTCAATGAATTTCCAAGAGAAGCTGGCTGGCTTAAGTAGAGATGGAAAGTCCCTCTTCCTACTGCTAAAATCATTACTTCTCTTTTTAAAGCTTTCAGCTGATTGGATGAGACTTCTCTCATTGTTGAGAAATATTAAAACTTCAGGGAAGGAAAGACAAAGAGAAAATCTTAAAATAAGCCAGAGGAAGGAGGAAAATATTACCTATGGAGGAAAAGAATAAGAAGTAAAATGGACTTCTTGCCAGAAACCATGCAAGCAAGAAGAGAGTGAAGTGAAATATTTAAGGTGTTGAAAGAGAACACTAGAATCGTATATCCAGTGAAATTTATCATTCACAGGTGAAGGAGAAATACAGAAGCTTTCTGACAAGGAAAAAAAAACCTAAGGGAATTCATTACCAGCAGATGTCCTGAAAGAAATGTTATAGGAATTTCTTGAGGCTAAAGGGAAATGATAAAAGTAAGAACCTCAATTTTTTTAATTAAAAAAAAAAAAAAGCACCAGAGAAGGAATAATTGAAGGCAAAATAAAGTCTTTTGTTTACTTATTCTTAATTGACCTAAAAGAGATAACAGTCTAAATCAATAAATGTTAATAATTATATTATTAAATATTGTTATATTATAAAACATAGTAAATGTAAAATGAAATATAAAAACAAATTATTACAAATAATATTTAAGTAATAATAACAGCAATGTATTAGATGAGTACAGCATATGGATAAATAAAATTGATGACAGCAATGTCATAAAAGATGAGAGGGTGGAACTGGGAATATGTAATTATAAGGTACCTGTGCTACATATAAGGCAATATAGTATTATTTGAGAGCATTTGGTTCCAGACTCTGTTCTTCTAAGACACTGACAGAGTGACATACTGATAAGAAAATTGGCCAGAATTCAAGGTTGTGAAGAAATGAGGGTGGATATGTTGGGGGGTGGTATTATCCATGGGTTGCTCACATTTTCACACATCTTGTGAGCAAGGAACTGACTGTACTTTGTTATGGAATGTCTTATCAAGAATGTTTGGATTGTGAATACTTGAAAGATAGAAATAGTAAGGGCAGTATAACTATTGCCCATTATAAAAGACTTGGGTTCCCTAAGGCCAAAGTTCCTGCCCTGCAATGCAACCCACTGCACATCCAGATGTCATCTGCCCTTCTTCATAATGTCTTGTGTGAATTGTGGTTTGGGGACTGGCTTGAAAAGACTGATTATCTGATACTGCTATTGTTGTGAATAATAAATTGTCCTCCATATCTGATCTAGGAATCTTCTGCCTTTTTCTAGCATCCATGAGACTATGGAAAGCTAACACATCAGTTTTCAAATAATTTTATTTAAAGATTTTCAACAGCCTCTCCTTCTCATCACTCAGGTCTCTGCTCAAGTGTTGCATCCTGAAAGAGACAATAGCACCCCATCCTAAGTTACCCTCTTTCCATGAATGTGTTTATTTCCTTTGTCATCCTTACTATGATTGAGGCATAAATTTATTGTCTCTCTCCCTACATTTCAATGCATGCTCCATAAGCTCAGTGACTATGAACTTTCTTCTCCTTCAGTTTCCAGTGCTCAGAATAGTTTTAGCATAAAGTTGGTATTCAATAAATATTTTTTGAATTTATTGGGCTTTCTTTAAAGAATTATAGGGATTTATATTACAAAGATTGCATATGCTCTGCCTTTTCCATATGTCTGAATCATATGAGGATTCTATCAGAGATGAAAATCTTCTGCTGTATGTTTGTGTATTTGTATTCAATAATATTTACCTTTTTACAAAAGAAGGTGATTTTATTAAAGTAAGTTTAATAGGAAAATGGAACATTTTAATACTATGAAATGCTTAAGCAATTGTAAATGATCTGTTCACAAAAGGAACCATTATGCCATAACTTTATCCCCAATCTTATAAATCCATGTGGATATCCATGAACAACATATCTTTCCCATTATAATGACTTTTAATGCAAAAACTTATAATTTTCATTGAATTCAGAAGCTCTTATTGAACAAATAACTTGCTGGGCTAAAATTACATAATGTAATCAGAAGCAGAGTCTTGTATCATTTCAGGGGAAAGAGTGGATCAAACCACCAACCACATCAAAACCAAATTTTTGATCAAAATCAGTTCTACAGTAAGGCATATGGAACATACAAGTCAAAGTTATGATTAAATCCAAGAGACAGAAATATACCTAGAGTTTGGATGAAGAACATTTGGCTTTATTTTACTGGCTCTGTATTTAATTGTTTTTGATCTCATCTTGACATTCTTAGCAATTATTGTAGTGTTGTCCTTTGTAGTTCTGAAGAAAGGAATAGACACAGTGAACATCTCAGGTAGGTCATAACTATCTATTGCCAAACATTTAACTAAGACAAGACCCATCTTGCTACTCCTTTTTAATAAAGAATTTGACAGAGGTCAATATTCTTTAAGCTTCAAATTGCAAAAGATCACTTCAAACACCTAAAAGCAAGAATGAATATTGTCAGGTGCATAGTTCCTCAGGTATTTCAGTAGTTATTTTTATTCATGGATTTTCAATAATCTTTTTTTTAATTAAAAAATAGCATACTTATAAAGTGGACAAATACTAAAGATACTGTTTCATGAATTATCAAAGGGAACACTCTGGCTTAACCAAAATTCTCTTCAATGAATAGAATATTACTAGCACAAAAGAAGATGCCTTATTTCTCCTGCCAATGACTATATCTTCATCCTGAAGAGTAACCTTTATCCTGACTTCTAAGGACATGGATTACATTTGCCTGTGTTTCTGCCATTTCTTGGTAAATGAAGTGGAATACTTTTTCATATGACAACTGCTCATATGGGTAATCTATATTTTGAAGTGTCTCTTAACGTCCTTTGCAATTTTTCAAATGACTCTTTTTTAAACAACTTTGCTGAGATACTATTGGCATAAAATAAACTTTGCAGTTTTAAATAAATAATTTGAAATTCTTGACATGTATGCACATAAGAACCAGGATACTAGATATATTTGTTACCACTACAAATTGCTCTCATTCCACTGTATTTCTTACTTCTGCCTTTCCCAGCCACAATCCCCACCCCCAATTCTCCAGGAAAACATGATTTATTTTCTGCCACAGTGCATTTGTTATATTTTCTGAAACTTCTATAAATGGGACCCAAAGCATTTATGGTTTTGTGGGTTTTTTTTTAGCATTTATGTCTATCTGCATTCTTTCACTCAGCATATTCCCTTTAAGATTCATCCATGTTATTGTATATATCACCATTCCATAAGTTTTCATTGCTAAATAATATTCCATTGTAGGGGTATGCCACAATTTGTATACCCATTCACCTGTTGATGGATATTTGGGTTGTTTCCAGTTTTGATCTATTGCAAATAAAGCTGCTATGAATATTCATGAATGATTATTTGCACGGACATATGATTTCATTTCTCTTGGGTTATAATCTAGTTTGACATTGGTGGGTCATTTGGTAGGTTTAACATTTTAAGAAACTGCTCAACTGTTTTTCAAAGTGATCATTATTTTACTGGTGGGAACACCAGCAGTGAGTGAGATTTCCAGATGTTCTACATTTTTACCAATATTTGTTATATTCAGGCTTTTTAATTTTAGATTTTCTAACGGAAGACAATATTTATCTCATCATGGTTTCAATTTGCATCTCTCTAATGACTTTTCATATGCTTATTGACATTCAGATATCTTCTATGGAGATAGTCTTTTTTTGGGTGACAATTATTTGATATATTATTACTGCATTTTAACAGTTATACAAATATTCTAGATGCAAGTCATTTATCATATATGTGAGTTGCAAATATTTTCTCCTGGTCTGTGGCTTATCCTCTCATTCTTTCATCTGTGCCATTCAAAGAACAGAAGTTCTAAAGTCTGATGAAGTCTAGTTTATCTTTTATTTTTTTCATAGTTCAAGTTTTAGGTTTTGTATTTAGTAATTTATTTTCTAATCTAGCATCAGAAAATTTTTCTCCTATGTTTTCTTAAGCAAGTTTTAAAATTTTAAATCCCCGTTTTAAATTTATGATTCATTGTAAGTTATTTTTTTATATAATGCACAGTGATACGGATTGAATCATGCCACTTACAAAAGACATATTCAGGTCCCAAACACTGCTGGTCCTCTGGATGTGAATCATTTGTAAGTAGGACCTTTTAGGATGCTATTAGCTAAGGGTGTGCCCAAATGAATGAGGTTTTACTTAATGGCTAGGATGGTTGAAGTCTTTATAAGCAAAGGAAATTGGATACAAAAGGAGAAAACCACAGGGAACAGCCAGAAGCTGTAAGTCAATGGAACCCAAAAGAGAAAGAAGATGCTGCCATGTGCATTGCCATGTAATGGAATAACCAAGGAATCCCAAAGATTGCCTGCCAGCCTGAAGATACTGTCCCCAGAGCCTTCTAGCCTCTGAAACTATGAACCAATAAAATCCTGTTGTTAAGCCATTGCATT
>JAQZBX010009446.1:0-32334 GCA_029593785.1 Cabassous unicinctus
AAAAAAAAAAAAAAAGACTATGTGTAACAATCATAAAACACAAGAAAAAAATCTGTGAAGTGATCTACTTACTTCAAGACATTGTAAGAATATTATCATTATGAATATCTTCTTTAAACAAGACTGTGGTCAGTTTTGAAGAAAGGATTGAGCAGAGTGTGTGTAGCTCAGAGGTTGAGTATCTGCTTCACATGTATGAGGTCCCAGGTTAAAAAAAAAAAAAAAAGGATTTTCTAACAATTAGAGATTGTAAGCAATAGAAGAGGCTGTCAAGCAGGCCGGCCATCTGTGTAAGGATGAGGAGGAAGGATTCCCAGGAGTCAGACATGCTGTCCCACCCTAAAATCCTCTGGCAGATTGCAAGGAAGAACTTAAATATACATTAAGAGCAAAGGTTCCAAGGGGCATTTTAAAACCTGAAGCATTGGTTTCTAAACATCAAATATTAAATTGTAGCTATTTTTTGGTAAATCTTTTGCTTTTTGGAACAAATAAGATGAACCAGTGTCAATACATTCATTCAAAGATATAGAAATGAATGTGGCCAAAATATTCTAATTTCCTGAGCTCCAGATGGAGTGATTTAGGAGGAGAAAGGTGAGACGGGATAGATTTCTGGAAAACAAAGCAAACAGTTGCAACAATTCCATTTTCTATTCTTCAGCAGAGGTTGGCAAACTATGGCCTGCAGTCCAAATGCTGCCTGTTTGTTGTGACCCAGGAGCTAAGAATGATTTTTACATTTTGTTTAATTAAACTTTCTATTTTGAGATAATCGTAGATTCACATGCAGTTATAAGAAGTTACACAGAGAGAATGCAGAGATCATGCATATTCTTTATTCAGTTTCCCCAATGGTAACTTCTTACACAACTACACAATACAATACACAACCAGGATTGATACAGGCATACCTCATTTTATTGAGCTTTGCTTTATTGTGCTGTGCAGATACTGTGTTTTTTTTGCGGCAGCCTTGCATCAAGCAAGTCTATGGGCACCATTTTTCTAACAATGTGGGCTCACTTCGTGTTTCTGTGTCACATTTTGGTAATTCTCACAATATTTCAAATGATTTTTGCAATACTATTTTATATCTGTTATGGTGATCTGTGATCGGTGATCTTTGATATTCCTATTGTAATTGTTTTGGGGATGCCACAAACTGTGCCCATGTAAGGGCGAGCTTCATCTATAAATGTGTGTATTCTGACTATGCCACTGACCGTTTCCATCTCTCCCTCTCCTTGGACCTTCCTATTCCCTGAGACATGACAATATTGAAATTAGACTAATTAATAACCTGAAGAGCTGCTCTCTCTTTAAACCAAAAGCTAGAAATGTTTAAGTGAATTGAGAAAGGCATGTCGAAAGCCAAGACGGGGAAGGCTAGGCTTCTTGTGCCAAACAGTTAGCCAAGTTGTGAATGCAAAGGAAAAGTTGTTGAAAAAATGAAAAGTGCTACTCCAGTGAACACACTAATGATAAGAAAGCGAAACAGCCTTATTGCCGATATGGAGAAAGTTTTAGTGGTCTGGATAGGAGATCAAACCAGCCACAACATTCCTTTAAGCTAAAACCTAATCCAGAGCAAGTCCCTTACTGTCTTTAATTCTTTGAGGGCCGAGAGAGGTGAGGAAGCTGCAGAAGAAAAGTTTGAGCTAACAGAGGTTGGTTCATGAGGTTTAAAGAAAGAAGCCATCTCCATAACCTAAAAGTGCAAGCTGAAGCAGTAAGTGCTAATGTAGAAGTTGCAGCAAGTTATACAGAGGATAGATAATTGATGGAGGTGGCTACACTAAACAAGTTTTCAATGTAGACAAAACAGTCTTCTATCAGAAGGTGCCATCTAGAACTTTCATAGCTAGAGAGAAGTCAATACCTGGCTTCAAAATTTCAAAGGACAGGCTTAGAACGAAGTTCTGATAAATAGGACAACGTGGATGAAACTTGAAGACCTCATGTTAAGTGAAATAAGCTACACACAAAAGAACAAATATTGTATGATTTCACTGATATGAAATAATTAGTGATATGAAATAACTAATTCATAAATTCAGAATCTAGAATATAGGTTACTAGGGAACAAAGTGGAGGTAGGGGGTGAGGAGTCAATTTTTAAATTGGACAGAATTTCTTTTTGGGTTGATAATAAGGTTTTAGTAATGGATTGTAGTGATCCTAGTGTAGCACAACATTGTGAATGTAATTAACAACACAGATTTATATATTTGAATATGGCTAAAATGGGAAATTTCAGGTTGTATATATGTTACTAGAATACAGATTTTTTTAAAAGTTCATAGTACTATACAACATTAACAGTGAAAACTAAAGTAAACCCTATAGCTAATAGTACAATTACTAAAATGTTCTTTCATAAATTGTTAACAAATGTATCACACTAATGTAAGGTGCTAATAATGGGATGGTATATGGGAACTCTTTATTGTATGCATGATTTTTCTGTAAACCTACAACAACTCTAATTTGAAAAAAAAAGGACAGGGTGACACTCTTGTTGGGGAATAATATAGCTGGTTCCTTTGAGTTGAAGCCAATATTCATTTAACATTCTGAAAAACCTAGCATTCTTTAGAATTATCTAGCCAAGTCTACTCTATATATGTACTATAAATGGAACAACAAAGCCAGAATGACAGCACATTTGTTTACAACATGGTTTACTGAATACAGTATTTGAAGCCCACTGTTGAGAGCTATTGATGAGAAAGAAAGATTCCTTTCAAAATATTACTGCTCATTGGTAATGCACCTGGTCACCCAAGAGCTCTGCATCGTTTTGACTTTCAAGTCTTATTATTTTAAAAATGCATTTCTCAAGACTATAGCTGCCATAGATAGTGATTCCTCTCATGGATCTGGGTAAAGTAAATTGAAAACCTTCTGAAAAGTATTCTCCATTCAAGATGCCATTAAGAACACTTGTGATTCATGGGTGGAGGTCAAAATATCAACATGAAGAGGAGTTGGAAAGAAGTTGATTCCAACCCTCATGGATGACTTTGAAGGATTCAAAACTTCAGGGCGGAAGTAACTGCAGATGTGGTGGAAATAGCAAGGAGCTAAAATTAGAAGTGGAGCCTGAAGATGTGACTGAATTGCTGCAATCTCATGATCAAACTTTAACGGATGAGGAGTTGCTTCTTATGGATGAGCAAAGATAGTGGTTTCTTGAGATGGAATCTACTACTGGTGAAGATGCTGTGAACATTGTTGAAATGAAATCAAAGGATTTAGAATATGGTATCAACCTAATTGGTAAAGCAGTGGCAGGGTGTAAGAAGATTGACTTCAGTTTTGAAAGAAATTTTACTGTGGGTGAAATGCTGTCAAAAAGGATTGTGTGCCAATGAGAAATCTTTCATGAAAGGAAGAGTCAAGCACCCATGCAAGCTTCCTTGTAGTCTTATTTTAAGAAGTTGCCACAGCCACCCCTACCTCCAGCAATCACTACCTTGATTAGTCAGCAGCCATCAACATTGAGTCAAGACCCTTCATCAGCAAAAAGGTTATGATTCGCTGAAGGCTCATATGAAGGTTAGCAATTTTTAGCAATACAATATTTTTTGATTAGGTATGTGCATATTGTTTTTAGTTTAGTTTAGTTTAGTTTTTTAGAAATAATGCTTTTGCACACAATATAGTATAAAAATAACTTTTAATGTACTAGGAAACCAGAAAGTTTGTGTGACTCACTTTATTGCAATATTCACTTTATTGTGATGGTTTGAAGCCAAACCTGCAATATCTCAAAGGTATGCCTGTACAATCCACTTATCTTAGAATTCCTCAGTATTATATGTATTTATTTGTGTGGTTTTTACATTTTCAAATTATTGAAATAAATCAAAATAATAATATTTGGTGACATGAATATTTTTTAAAATTCCTAGAAGAAAACATAGAGAAATATCTTCAGGACCTTATATATCAGGCAATGGATTCTTAAACTTTACACCAAAAGCATGAGTAACAAAATAAAAAAAATAGATAAATTGGACTTCATCAAAATTGAAACCTTTTGTTCATCAAAGAACATTATCAAGAAAGTGAAAAGACAACCTACAGAATGGGAAGAAATATTTGACAGCCACATATCTGATAAGGGTTTAATATTCAGAATATATAAAGAACTACAACTCAACAGCAAAAAGACACACAGCACAATCTAAAAATAGGTGAAGGATTTGACCAGACACTTCCCCAAAGAAGATATACAAATAGTCAATAAGCACATGAAAAGATGCTCAATATCATTAGCAATATAGTCAAATGCAAATCAAAATCACAATGAGATATCACTTCAGACCATTTTTGTTAAAAATAGCTATTTTTAACAATAGCTATTGTTAAAAAAACAAAACATGGAAAATAACAAGTGTTGACAAAAATGTGGGAAATAGGGACCCTCATGCATTGTTGGTGGGACTGTAAAATGGTACTGCTACTGGGGAAACAGTTTGGTGGTTTCTCACGAAATTAAACACTGAACTACCATATGACCCAGCAATCCCACTTCTGGGTATAAAACTTTCTAGTTTGCCAAGCACTATGACAAATACCAAACAAAGGAATTTATTGGCTCACAGTATTGAACACTAGAAGTCCAAAACCAAGGTGTCAGCAAGGCCATGCTTTCTCTCCAAAGTCTGTAGCGTTCTGGTGCTGGCTTGTGCTGTCCCAGAGGTTCCTTGGATGGCATCTCCACCCCTCACGTGATCTCTCTCTCGTGTTTGTTCTCAGGTTTTCTGCTGACTTCCGGCCACTGGCTCCTCTTCTCTGTCTGAATTTCTTCTGCTTATGAAGGACTTCAGTAATACAGACTAAGGCCGCCCTGATTCAGCTGGCCCACACCTTTACTAAAAATGCCATCTTCAAAAGGTCTTACTGATAAATGGGTACCTACCCACAGGAATGCACACTAAGATAAAGGACATGTCTTTTGAGGGGGTACATAATTCAATCCACCACAACACCTACCCAAAAGAACTGAAAGTATTTGTACACCAATGTTTATAGCAGCATTACTCACAATATTAAAAGGCAGGAACAACCCAAATGCCCATCAGTGGAAATCCTCGAAGACATCATGTTACATGAAATAAATCAGATGAAAAAGGACACATTGTATGCCCTCACTTATGTGAAATAATTAGAATATGAAAATTATAGACACAGAAAGTAGATTACAGGTTACCAGGGGCAGGTTGGGGAAGGCATTGCTTAATGGGTAGAGTTTCTGTTTGGGGTGATAGAAAAGTTTTGCTAATGTATGGTGGTGATGGTAGCACAACATTGTGAATTCTATAGTCAAAAGTGGTTAAAATGGGGAATTTTATGTTGCATATAAGTTATCACATTGAAAAAAAAATAAGAAGAAGAACCAATAAAAACCAGTAAGAACGGCACAACACAAAGAGTGAATCCTAATGTAAACTATGGCTTTAGTTAATAACATAATTCTAATAATATTGTTTCATCAATTTTAACAAATGGACCGCACTAATGCAAAATGTTAATAGGGAAAACTGTGTGTGTAGGAGGGGACGGGTATTGGGAACTCTGTCTTTTCTGCATAATTTTTTGGAAACCTTACAACTTTCTGTGAAGTCTCTTTAAAGAAAAAAGATTCATCCCTGGATTGGGGAAGGCCCAATATTTCTGACACATAGAGTCATCTAATATTTGAGAAACACTGGAGTTTTGCTGGCAAAGAAAAATGTGAGGCAATGGATATTGAGAAGCAACAAATAGCATCTACCATAGTCAAAATCTGGATGTCTGCAACTTCAGTTGTGAAACTGATCATTTTCACTAAGCAAAGGATTGTAACAGTGATGTAAATATAACCTTCAATGAGAAAACCCAAATGGTAAACTTCTTCTTTCCTCCTCTCTCCCTTCCTCTAAAAACTTCAGACTCTCTTCTAGATGCACAGAGGGTAGAGAAAGAAAGCTTCAGATTCTGTGAGACTCTGTTCACTTTAAAATATGAATACAGACACATTTTCACCAAGTTAATAAATGACAGGAACAGATCTTTATTGAGCCCCTACTGTGTGTCAGGTTCTGGGGGCACGGCAGCTAATACTACAATAGAAAAAACCCCAGTCCCACAGAGGTTGGAGTCTTGTGAGCAGATTCAGTTTATGAATCATTAATGTGCCCACTGAACATCCCCTTGTATCTGGGTCTTGGAGTATTCTGGAATGCTGGCTTTCATTTCTTTGGGGATATAACTCAGTAGTAGTAACCTCAATTCGTGTGTGGAAATATGACACTTAGATGCACTTGGTGCACCCAGAATCTCAAATTTACTCACAGCCAACCCACCCCTCTTTTAGGAATAGAAGAAAGAAGCTGAGAATGGTATCTCTGGTTGAAAAAGACAAAAGGGATCAATGGTGTCCGTGAAAGGACTTCTGAGAAAGTTGGTGGAGTGGAGAACGCTGTAAGAGAACAGTCTGGGGGCTAAGTGTTTACATACGAGGGGTGCTTTGGAGTAAAACACATCAGGACTAGAAATTCTGGGGTAAGGGTGAATACCTCCTGTTAAGACTCTGTTCTCACTGAATGTGAAATCTTGAGTGAGGAGAAGAATGAGATGGGGCCTACTAAGGTCATACCAGCCCAGAGGAAGACTGACCTGGCCAGAGTAAACCCCCAGCAGATCCCTTTCCTTGCCAGGGCAACTGCTTTCTCTGTCTTCAGACCACCTGGAAAGTTTCTGCCAGGAGACCTAGTGTCCCCACAAAGACACCGTGAGGTGTTGAGAGGGTCCAGGCAGGGGAAGTCAGATCTCTTTCCTCTCTGAGCGCTCTGTGATGCCATTCCCATCTGTGTTCACACCCTTTTCAGAATCTTCAGAACCTTTCCCTGAACTTAACTTGCACGCGTCTGCCCTTCCTGTGAGTATCCTGAGTACACAGGGATCTTGGTAAGTGCTCTCGGTGCATCAGGGCCTGTGAATGGAGACATGGGGACGGGGAGGCATGGGGAGAGGTAGTGTGCTGGGTGTGACAAAGATGTGCTTGAAGCAGTGGCCACCATTTGCGTTCCCTGAGGTTAAGTGACAGAATGCTGGGATGATGTGAAAGGCACATGTGAAGTGCTTGGTGAGTGGAAGTATGAGTGGAAAGAAGGGAAATGGGCAGCAACAAAAAGGATTTCTTCATCTTAAATACCTTTCCTTTGAAGTCTTACTTTTAATTTTTTGGTATGGTAAGTATGGAATTTTTGCTACCAATCCACATACCCATCATCTTTGCTACCAATCCACATACCCATGGTAAAAATGTGACCAGCTTGCTTTTGAAAGAATGTTTTGTTAATTTACATACCATAATCTCTCCAGAAAAGATAGATAAAGTGCATCATGAATAAAAATTAGAAGTGAAGGAAGAAAGCTGACCTAAAATGGAACCAGTAATAGGACTACAAAAGCACACCATAATTATTAGGTATGACAGGTCTGCAAATTTAATTTTAAGCTTACCAGCAGCCAACTCAAAGAGGAAAGTGGCAAGTGTGGCTGACTATACAGTTCACAGAGTCAATAAGATAAAAAGGCCAGTGGTCCAAAAGAAGTATGACTGTTCTTATTACTAAGACCAGAAAAATTTTTGGAGAGTTCCTAGGAAAAGGACTGTGTGAAATGTTCTCAATTATATCCTTTTAGGAGATCTAATAATGGTACGATCTTTCTAATAGTGCCCTTCAGTACGGCAAATTCTACTGGAGGGAGGATGGGTGGTGGTGATTTCTTTGGAACATTAGTGTGTGTTCAGAATTCAGAACATTGAAGAGCCACAAACATAGTGCCACTTTAGGACATTTCAATATTTCATTGAGGAAAAATATATATAACCATTTATTTTCTAGTAGGGGATTGGCCCTCTAGCTTTTCAAAGCTCCACTGTTCCTTTCCCCCACTGACAGACAGACATACATACACAGACACTTTTCTTTCATTTCTAATCTAATAGCTTGGCTGAAGGGGGGAAAGGCCTGTGAGATACCCATAATAATGCTTTTTAAAATTGAAAAGGAGCCACCAATTAAGGGAAGTAGGAAATGGACACTAGGCAATTAATTGTAATGAAAATATTTATCCTTATTTGGTGGTGGAGCCAGATTTTGTGGGTCCTGAAGCTTATACAGTTTGGGGGGGCCTCTTTAAGAAAAAGAAAATAAAATATTGAATGTAACAGCTGGGTTTGAAAAGAAATATACAGAAGGAGAAAATAAAGCACAACAAATTGCTGGAACCCTTTCTTCTGAGATTAGGCAATTTACCAGAAATGCTTCCACAGAAAAGCTTCCTGATTGCAACCCCTCCCTCCCAGAACCCTTACAGCCTCCAGCAACTACCTGCCCCCCCAGCCCCCAGGGCCCTGCAGGTGAGGGGCCTTGAAGCTCAAGCTTCATTTAGTTCAAGGCTTCAGAGGAAATTTTCTAAATTTCCATCACTAAATTCATCTTATCCTAGAAGATTAAACTTCTCTATTCCTCTGATCATGCTAACTTTGAACTCTTACTGATAGTGATTCCAAAGAAATCAATGTCAAAGGCATTTGAAAATGCCTTCGTATGCATCTGGATACTATCTCCCTGCCGCCTTCTTTTTAAAGTGATCCTTTCCCCTCACTCAGCATGTTAGGCTCTAAACATGGATATTCTTGGTTGTCACGCAAGAGAATTTCCAGAGAAATGTTTTGGGGTCAAAGAGGAGACATGTGACATCTGCTCCCATCTGTGAGGCAAAAAGCAAGTTGGGAAAGTGATATCTTTGCGGATTTTCTGTACCATCTTGTTCTCTCTTTACTCAAGTCAATTTTAATTTTATTTCTTGGATGAAGAGCTATAATCAAGTTGCTTCTGATAACTTGCCAGAATTTTGATTTCAGGTTTGTAACTAATAAGTTGAAAGTGGAAAAGTCAGATGGAAAAGTAACCTCCAAAACTGAAAAGTAAAAAGTAAAACTTACTTCTAGAAAAACATTGCATATGACAGAAAAATTAGAATAGAATCTGCCTATTTTTAAAATGAAACCTTAAGCACATGAGTTATGCTTAGAGCCTTTCCCCTTTGTTTCTTGTAATTTTACTCTGGGATTTAAGCAGTGTTAGCATATTTACCACACAATAGGTTTCCTGTAGTAAGAGGAAATGGTCATTGATTGAGTTTATCTGAAGGAAGGCCAGGCCCTCTGATGACTGCTAATCTGAGTATGTAAAATGACAAGATATTTAAGAAGTCAAAAGTTGATTCACACAGGAAGATTCCGCTACATGTCATGCAATAGCTTGTAATAACTGAAGTCCTGGCAACTGTTTCCTTGCAGTGATTCCCTCTCAGGCCCCTGGAAGGTGGCTGTTGGATTGGGAAGGAGGCGAGTATGGGTGTGGAGGGGCCGACAGGGCTCAGAGCCACTGCTGGAAAGCAAAGCCTGGCATTCCCAGGGCGCATTATCGAACATCCTGACCCATGGATCTCTGGAGAAACTGGGGAAAGAATTTTAGAATTGACACGTTCGTTTAGAAGGCTACCGAGCTTACCAAGCTGATCCACAATGTGTTTTTATAGGAAACTGCCTGTAGTTAAGGAATGGGGAACAATGCCCAAGAAGGAAAAGAGGAAGGAAAGGAAAGCAAATATAAGTTCAAGCCCAGTAAGAGAGAAGAAACACATACTGATAACCTCTTCTGAAGCATACAACTACAATGAAATCTCAGTAACTCAGAATAATCTGAAAGAGAGCATATGTGGATAAAAACCAAGCTACACATTAATTTTAAAATTGAATATAAAAAAGTGAATGTAAATTTATATTTTTAAGGCATATTCCCAAGAAGTTAAACAGCTGAGGAAACAAGGAGAAATCCTCTTTGGATTGCTTAAATGCCTAAAGGAAAAAAAAAACGTAATTGGCTTAATTAGTTGCTATCTAAATAGATGCTGCTGGGAAACGGATGTGGCTCAAGCGATTGGGCTCCTATCTACCTATCTACCTATCTCCTATCTACCATAATCCAGGGTTCCATACCTGGGACTCCCGGTGAAAGGCAAGCTGGCCTGTGCGTCGAGCTGGCCCTAGCGGAGAGCTGGCCCACACGAAGAGCTGGCACAGCAAGATGGCACAACGAAAAGAGACACAGAGGAGAGACAATAAGAGGCACAGCAGACCAGGGACCTGAGGTGGCGCAAGACAGTGAGCGCCTCTCTCTCACTCTGGTAGGTCCCAGGATCGGTTCCCGGTGCCGCCTGAAAGAGAAGACAAGCAGACACAGAAGAACACATAGACAGCAGACAGCGAGCGCAAAACAATTGGGGGGTGGGGGTGGGGGTGGGGGTGGCAGGGGATAAATAAATCTTAAAAAAAAAAATAGATAGTGCTAAACTTGCTTTCAGTCCTTGAAAACAGTTTGTTTCCTTAAGAAGGCTAAGCATGATTTCAGCATTTCTTTTGCAAATTGCATTTTTCATAATATTGCTTTGGTAGATTTTGGCTAGATCTTGAAATTATTCTGTACTCTTGTTAGTAGTGTGAGATAGAATATGATCTTACTCTGTTTGGAATATAGTAGCCGACCATAGCCATAAAAATATAACAGTGGTTCTCATTTATTTTGTATTTACTATGTACCAGTCTCCATACTAATCTTTTTTGCATATGATTTTTGAGATTCTATTTTTTTGAGTTGTGAATCTCCACTGAATAAAAAAGTTTAAAGATATCTGAAGGGTTTGTAGTGAGATGTAAATAAATTGTTTCACTTCCATAGTGCACCGCTTCCTTATGTATGCCTGGCAAGATATTGTGCTGAGCATCTAAAACATATCATCTCATTTAATCCTCACTGTACCCCTGTGTGGTAATTGCTATTATCGGCTCCATTTAATAGGTGAGGCAACTCAAGCACAGGAGCGTAATTCCTTGCCCCAAATCACAAGCTAGAAAGTAGCAGAACCAGAATCAGAATCCATGTCAGTTTTATCACTGTTCTATTTCCTTCCCCATGATCCTCCCTTGGAGACACCCGCCCCGCCCCTGCAGTCGGGACTCTCTTTTTTTCCCTCTACTTAATTAAGGCCCTACTCAGAATAAAAACAATAGCATGTCCTGAGTGCTTCCTACGTGTGGGGCACATACATACTCTATCTTATTTAATCCTCATGCTGGCCTTATGAGGTGTGTACTATTATTATCTCCATTTAACAGAAGTGAAACTGAGACTTCGAAAGTCACAGCTCGTAAGTGGCCGAGCCAAGACTCAACCACACTGGTCTGATCCGAGGCCCTTGCTTGTCAGCTTGCTCCCACTCATTCCACCAAGCCCTGCAATTGCTCTAGCTTGTAGTGATCTCATTCCTCTTTGGAGGGCCATAACACTTCTAATCACAAATCAAAATAGGCTCTCCTCACAGATTGTCCTGTACTTCTCTGTTAATTTAGCATTCTAGACTCTTCTCTTTCAACCTTGCTGTAGCTCCTGGAGAGTGAAGACTAATTTTTTATGCTCGGCCAAAATGCTTAGCATGTGCCTGGTGCATGATAAGTGGGCAATAAATGATTGGTTTGGTATTAAAAATGTTTCAGCTCCATGTAATTAGTTGCAGAAATCCTAACGAGACTTTGCAGAATAGAGCAAGAAAATGGACTAATGAAAATTGGACCTTTCAAACTTCAGCCTGGAATGATATCATCAGCATATTTAACTTTGAAAAATCAGATACATATGCCTTAGAAAAAGTGAGAGATGGGGATAAAAGGCAATTTAAACGGTGCGGGTTGACCTGCCCATCGTTGTATTCCCCATGCAGGTGGCCTGATGTGGAGGTGCATCAGGAAGCGGGGACCTGCTTTCCCCGGGGGGTTCTTATGTGCAGACCTCTTCTCTGCAAGTGTCTTCGTTGCTTCAAGGTGCCTTAAAAAAAAAAAGCCACCACAGTCCCTAACTACTTCATCTAGGTGCTCAGCTAGGGATATTGATCTATGTTCAAATGCTGGTTGAAAATCTGGCAGCATATCCTACTTTGAGGGAACTTAAAGGGGTTTTGAGTGCACACAGATTCTATCTTTTTAACCTAACCCCAAACTAAGGTATGACTACATTGTACCTAAGGTTTTCTGATCCTGTGCCAGAAAACAACTTCATTCTTTTAGTTCACCCTCTAAAGCTGGGCAAATAAACTGAGAGTTCTGCGTGTCAAAGGGAGTTGTTTTTGTTGTTTTTGCTTCTTTTGTTTTTGCTCATCAGCCTTCAGTGGCAATGGCTTGACGTGCAGACTAACTCTAATCACAGGTGTGGCCTCTCCTTCCCAGAAAGGTAGCAACAGGCTTTCTGATGCCTCAATTTAGGAAAATAAAAGGGATTCCAAGCTGGGTGGAAGATTAGACAAGCTCTCCAAGTTTCCTCCAGACCTCACACTCTTTATCTCCCGTAGGGCTCCAACAGCCCTAAGGCCATTGGAAAGGGCTTCTGAATGAGTTATGGTCTCTTTTTCCCTTTAACCAAGCACACTAGCAGCTCTCCCAATGTTTGACTCTTGTATTCCTTTTGGAAGCACTAGGGCTCTGGATCATTAGTGACCTACTGGACTCCTTTCTCTGGGCTGTGGGGACCACTGCCTGAACCTGCAAGGACATATAACCACTTGATGAGGGAGCGGCCTTAGTCACTTCTTGCTCTTGATTGTCTCTTGTTAGGGTAACGTACCCACAGGGAGCGGATGTGTTCAATTCATGGAGGGTTAAGTATTATTCGAAAATATTGGACTCCTGGACCCCCAAGCAAAGGTGGTTTGCTTTGGAGCCCTTCCCAGAAAGCAGAAGAGATCCAGAGCTCAGGGACCATGCCTCTGGCTTAGGAAAGCAGGGACCAGGACGGGTGATGAGTTTTGCTGGCTTGCCTCTACCTTTGGGGCTACTTGGTAGTGTTTTCTTAAAGCCCTCTCTGTTTTGTTGTGACATTTCACTCCTAAATACTTATGCATGCACCTCTGAAAATAAGAACAGTTTCCTCATAGAACCATAATACCATTAGCTCACCTAATGAACAGTTCCCAAGTATCATATTTCACCAATTGCCCCTAAAATGGATTTATGCAAACCGGAATCCAGTCAGGGACTACTCATTGCATTAAGTGTTGTGTCTCTAGATTTCCTTTAACTTAGAACAGTCCCTTCCCCTTCTTCTTTTCCCCAGGTCATTGACTTGAGGAAACTAAGCCAAATGTGTTGACAGATCCATCTTCATGGTGCTGTTTAACTTTGCCAGACCTCCAAAGTGGAGCTGACCTAAGAAAGAAGCATAGCCACATTGCAGGAGGACCCTCTACTTCTAACTTTCCCTTTACCCGCACCATCAGAGCACAGATTCTCAGAGCACTAAGGCTCATCTACCCTGTGCTTTATCATTCTTTACTTGCACGTCCCTTTCCTGGCCTTGCGGTCAGTAGGTGTAAGCCTTCTAATGAAGCAGGGGCCTGTAGAACTCTTCTTCCAGTGCCTACAACAGCTACCAGAAGCCCCAGTGCCCTTAGCACACGCTAGGCCCTTTGGACTTGGGGCTGGGAGACTTTATAATGGGTAGCAGCAACCCGCAGCCACAGTTTTCCAAATGAAGTTAAAACTCTCAACTCCAAACTTCCACAAACTCAATAAACCTCTTAAATTCATGCCAGAAAAACAACATATTTTCCAAGTGACATAAGGTTCAGCAGAGCTACCCGGGCCCCTTGCCCTGGACAGATGGCTATCTGCAGGCAGAGAAATCAGTACTGCTGATCACCCGCAGGCTGCAATTGCCAACAGAAGTTTCCTATTGATTTGACTGAGAAATGTGAGGGCCGTAGTCTCCGCCACAAGGCCAATAGGGAATTGTCTTGGCCGAGGTCCCCAGCGAATCAGCCAGGAAGAGCAGAAGCTACTTTTCATTTCAGCAGCAGGCAAGAGAGTGGGAGGCTGTGCAGGGAGAGGGTGGAGGAGGTTGGGAGGCAAATGACTGAGCGGTGGTGCTCAGCTGCTGTGCCTTGAGATCAGAGGCCCTTGGCCAAGGTCAGTCAGAGAAACAAGAATTCCAGGCACAAAACAGGATTCTTAACAGTGTTGATTCCTCTTTTGGTGATGAGAGAAATTGAGGCGTGGAGTCATGCCAGCAGAGGGTGTGGGCTGGAAACCCTGAAAGGACAGTTTCTTCCAGCCTGATATGAATATCTAACTGCTGACTTTGGCTCCTTGGATTTTTATTTGTGTTTGTTATTTTATTTTATTTATTTTATTTTTACAAGGAAAAGCTCTCCAACAGCTACATTTCTGGGGGTGGAGTAGGTCACATTTTATTCTTTCTCAACATGGTAAAATGCTTGAAAGGTAATTAAGGGTGGAAAAAGGATTTCATACTTTTACACCAAATTCTCAGTTTTGGATCAGTTCATCCTTTTCATTTCCTGGTTCTTCCTGTTAATGATTCTGTTTCCTGTTTTTCCTTTGTGCCATAATTCTTCCCACCCCACTTCCCCTGAGCTCCCTCTGTACCCCCACGCCCTATTCTCTTTCCCTACTTTCATTTCAGTGGCTGGCAAAATCAGAACATTATATGATTTTTAAATAGTCACTGTGGAAGATAATGAAACCTTTTTCCTCCAGAGGTTTTACTAAAGCAGGTCTGAGCCTCCCTCTTTTGCAACAGCTTAGGGAGGGTGACCCCAAAAGGTGTATGTTTGGGATGGTGCTGGTGATGGATCAGGTGGCCTCTGAAAGATCCCCCTCTATATGGTATATAAAAACTGATCCCCAGTGGAATAGAACTGAGAACCCAGAAATATACCTTCACCTATACAGTCAGCTGGTTTTTGACAAACCTACCAAGCCCACGCTAATAGGAAAAAACAGTCTCTTCAACAAATGGTGTTGGGAGAACTGGATATCTATAACCAAAAGAATGAAAGAGGACCCCTATCTCAGACCCTATACAAGAATGAACTCAAAATGGATCAAAGATCTAAATATAAAGCCAGGACCATAAAACTACTAGAAGAAAATGTAGGGAAACATCTTCAAGACCTTGTAGTAGGTGGTGGTTTCTTGGACCTTATACCCAAAGCACATGCAACAAAAGAAAAAATAGATAAATGGGACCTCCTCAAAATTAAACACTTTTGCACCTCACAGGACTTTGTCAGAAGGGTGAAAAGGCAGCCAACTCAATGGGAAAAAATATTTGGAAATCACATATCTGATAAGGGTTTAATATACAGGATATATAAAGAGATGTTACAACTCAACAATAAAAAAACAAACAACCCAATTAAAAAATGGGCAAAAGACTTGAATAGACATTTCTCCAAAGAAGAAATACAAATGGCAAAAAAACATATGAAGAAATGCTCAACATCACTCATGATTAGGGAAATGCAAATCAAAACTACAATGAGATATCATTTCACACCTATCAGAATGGCTACTATTAAAAAGACAGAGAACTACCAGTGTTGGAGAGGATGTGGAGAGGTAGGAACACTTCTTCACTGTTGGTGGGAATGCAGAATGGTACAACCACTATGGAGGACTGTTTGGCTATTCCTAAAGAAGTTGAATATAGACTTGCCACGTGACCCTGCAATACCACTACTGGGTATATACCCAGAAGAACTGAGAGCAGTGACACGAACAGACATCTGCACACTGATGTTCATAGCAACATTATTCACCATTGCCAAAAGTTGGAAACAACCCAGGTGTCCATCAACTGGCGAATAGATAAACAAACTGTGGTCTATTCACACGATGGAATATTATGCAGCTGTAAGAAGAAATGAAGTCGTTAAACATATGACAACATGGATGAATCTGGAGGACATTATGTTGAGTGAAGCAAGCCAGACACAAAAGGACAAATACTGTATGAATGTGTTACTATGAACCAAATATATTGTGTAACATATTGTTTGATTAAAAAAAAAAATTATATGTATCCATTACATTTGAGAAATGTATATATTTATTCATCTGTGTTTACTTTTTAGTTTTTAATTGTTTATATTTTCAATTATTAAATGTAAAAAATAAAGTAAAAAAAAGATGAATGGATAAAAAAAATAAACATTAGTTGAAGAGGGAAACAACAACAACAACAACAAAAAAAAAACTGATCCCAGAGTAGGGACAGAAGATGGAGAGGGAGAAGAACCTCTGTTTCCTTCCCAAGATCTGGGGAGAGCTCTGGCCATTTTAGCAAACAACTTGGCCATCACTTTATTATATGGTTGGTTTGGAGAGCAGATTGCTGAGAATGGGCAAGGAAAATCAGAATTTGTACTCTTGAAATTTGCTGTTATGTGACTGCCCTCCTGATGCACACTCTGGGATGGGTTCTGAGTCACCTGTGACTTTTTGGCGTCTTCTGTGACCATTTGTCTCCCTGTGTGAGGCCACAGTAGGAAGATGGGGCTCTGGGAGTGTGTGAAACAGCTTCTTCAGCTTTCTGAGAGTATATTATGAAGGCAATTAAGTTATAGGAGATAATCAATTGGACTTCAAAACTCTTTAATGCTGTATTGACACTGGTTACTATAGAAACGGGTATAAAGAATTATAAAAGAAACATAAAATTGAGAAAGACAGAGAGAGAGGAGGTTGAGAGAGACTAGTTAGCATCTTCAAATTCTGGCTAACCTGCAGCCTGGGTTTCGGGAAGTTGATTGTGTTCTAAGAGTGGATTGCACTAGTACTTTCTGGGCTTCTACTTTTAGAATCTTTTTTTTTCCCTTGTGGTTACACCCACTTCTTCAATAACCCTTTCCTAAGGCTACCAGATTCTCTTGATCTTCAGCTCAGAAAACCCTCCTGTCTCCTTCCCATCCCCAATATCCCATGAATGGATGCCCACTGGGCACACATCAATCAAATCTATTATCTGGGTGGACCCCATGGGCATGTAACTTGCTGGACCTTGGCTAAGGCACCTCCTGGGACCACAGCTGGAGTTTGGGAGTTGACCCACCTGTTAAAGGAAGGAAAGAAAATGATTTAGTGATAAGATTTTGTTTTGTCTTCCTTTCTACTCATAAGCGAAACCACAATGAGAGAAAACTTGTGACCATAAAGTTGGTGCCTACAATTTTATTTTTTTAAATCAGTCTTCTGCTGAGGAATTTTTCTTCTACTTTATGAGAAAATAAAAGCCACCAAACAGGAACTCCCTCAATTTCTTGCCATAGACTTAGCTGCAGAGGTGCCCATCCTTTCTTCCTTTCCCTCCACTGAGTTGAAGAAATATCTTACTGCCAAGCCTGGTTCCTCCATTGAGGCTTTAAATCCTTCTTGCAGGCTGATAGATTTTGCTCCCTTCTAGGTCCCTTCTCTCTTACGCTGCCTCATTTGCTACCAATTCCTGCCACCAGCACTTAAACAAGCCCAAGTTTCGCCCATCTTAAAAATAGTACCCTCCCTTGTTTCCACATCCCTTTCCACTCGCTTCCTTATCTGGCTACTTTTGACTATGGTCAAGTTTATTGAAACAGGTGCCTATGCTCCCCATCACCACTTCCTTATCCTCCACTCTGAACTTCTTGAAATCTGGCTTCTGCCCCTGCATTCCACTGATGCTGCTCCTGCCAAATCACTAATAATCTTGTTGCTAAACTTTAAAGCTGCTTTTCTGGCTTTGTCTGATTTGTGTTTGCAGCAACATCTGATATGGTGACCACTTCTTGAAACCGTCTTTCATTGGCTTCAGTAGCATCTATCTTTTATACCACCACTTCTTATAATCTTTTGTGGGTTCTTTTTTTGTTAATCTGTTTGCTGTAGAATCCACAGATACTCTAATATCTACTTCTCATCTCTATATGAATATCCTATCAGCATTTTAGAATGGGCTCATCCAAAACTGCACTCCAAACCTGCTTCCCAACTATAGTCCTGTTCTCAGTGAATGGTGCCATCATCCCAATCAGAATCCCAGATGCCATCCTTGACTCTTCCCTCTGCTTAATTCCTCATATCCAGTACATCCCCAAGACCCATCAATTTTACCTCTTGAATATCTCCAAATCCATTTATTCTCTCTATTCCCATTGCTGCCATGATAATTTGGGTTGCTATATCTCTCACTTGGTTAATGCAACAGCCTCCTAACAGTCTCCCTGACTCCGTTTTTGCCCCTTCCTTTTCATTCTTTATACTTTCTGAAACTTCACATCTGAGCATGTCATCCCCTAGCCCTCACTTAAACCCCTTTGATGGTGCCCCACTACCCTGAGGATAAAGCCTGAATTTCTCAACATGCCATTTAAGGATCTTCATTTTGTGTTCTTTGCTTGCCTCTCTGGTCTCTTTTCTCATCATCCCCATCTCCATCCCACTAGTCATACAGAAACGTTTGTGGCATTCTGAATGCCCCTTCTCCTCTCCCAGCCTTTGTATGGACAGTTCCTGTGGAACTCTCTTCCTTTCTCCGGGCTAACTCAAACTTTTTCCTGCTTTCTTAGGTTAGAGATACGAATCTTGCCTTAAAGTCTTCCCTGGTTTTTAGATGCTCCTGAGCCAGCTGAACATCCCCATCAAAAGTCTTATTACACTCTATTATCAGTGCCTGTCTACTTGCTTATTTCTCCAATGGTTGTAAGCTCCTTGAGGGCAGGACTATGCCTTGTTGACTCTACTCTTGCCAACATCTTGCACAAGGCTGGCACAAAGTTGCTGAATAGATGGCGGTGGTTTTAACCAATGCTTGTGGGAAAGAGTGGTTTGATGACATGGCCCATCCTGAAAACTTTAAAATTATTGTTTTTTTGCTCGTCTCATCATAAAAAATAACATTCACTGAACTATTATTGTGTGTCATGCAATCTTTTTAAGAGTAGGAAAAGAAGCCAGAGCACTTTCTTATTTCTTCCATTGAAGTGATATTTAAATGAACTCTTTTTTTTTTTTTTTTTCCTTATTCCTGTTAATTTCAAGTGGGTGTTAAAGCTGAGTTCACTCTTCTGGAAGTGCTTAAAAGCCCTAGAGAACTAATCACCGACTTTAAACAACACTGACCTCAGGGTGATAGATTTCCTGCCTATCCAGGGTATGTGTTGACCTTACGCATTCAGCTGTTCATTAGCTGCCTAAAAATGCTAACAACAAATTATCACCACTTAAAAATGTAATCATTTACGGATTGTTTTTAAACATGTAGAATTGTACCACCTATTTCCCATCTCTAATAACTAAATGAATAATAAACCAATAAGCTAGTCTTTGGTTTGTTTGTAAGAATGCATTTGTTAATATGTACTGAGAAAAGGGAGGTCACTGTGGGGCACGATGAAGTTATTATTTATGATTTAGTGGAACTTTCCATGGCTTCCCGAGAAAACAGTTGACATTTTGAACATTTCTGGCAGAGGCTGTCAATAATAAACCATTTTAAACATTTGACTGTTGCAGATCCTATCTCAGGAGTCCTTACTCACACTTGTCATAGCACAGTTTGTAGAGACCTCACAAAAACAGTCAAACTCTCTGGATTAGATTATTCCATTTCCATCTTCATAGAAAGGAAATTGTACCATTTAATGCTTCCTTAAAGCATCATTCAGATGAGGAAGAAAAGTGACAGTAAGGTCAGTGCTATAGCCAGGATCTAAACTAAAATATAAGCTGAAAACTAGATAAACAAAACAATTTCTTCAGCCAAATCAAAACATTATTTTTATTTTATTTCATTTTATTAGATTTTAGTACTTTTTATCCTTAAAGCAAAAAAACCCACTCAATCAATCAGGTAGACTCAGAAATGAATCGAAAGCCCTGTCTGTGAATTAGGTAGTCTAAGAAATGAGCCATTAAACTTATTTTTTTTTTCCTAGAGACATTTTTTTAAAATTTTTTTTATTGTGGGTAGAAATCAAATTTATATAACCTTTTTTTTTTTTAAGATTTATTTATTTACTTTATCCATTTTAAACCCCCCCTTCCCCGTTTTTGCTGTTTTGTGTCCATTTGCTGGGCAATTCTCTGTGCCTGTTTCCTGCCATCTCTTCTCATCCTCCTCCTCCAGTCTTCACCAGGATTCGATCCTGGAGACTTCCGATGTAGGAGAGAGGTGTTCTGCCACCGGCACCACCTCGGTTCCTAGAGACATTTGAATTGGAATAAATTCCAAATATACCAATATTTTAAAAATAGAACCTGAACCAGAGAGCTGTTTTGTGTGATTTGAAACCCTGATTATAAGCAGAGACAAATAACCTTTTAGAAATTTTAATTTCTCTGAGCCTCAGATTCTCACCATTTGGCAAATTTGACCAAGTACAAGATCCATTATTTGTTTGCTTGTGGCCTTTGGCATAGTTGTTGGTAGCACTGTCTTTTCATGTGATTGGCTGTTCAAGATGAAGGAGCTGCACTTAATCTGCAAAGACACAATGAGTGAGGGACCAGACCTGTTTGGCCATGAGCAACTGCGCTTGGAACTTTGCATCTGAAGGATTGGCACACCTGACCCTTACATCCTTGGGCATCGAGTCCATAAACTCCACCTGGGCATGTCAGTACAGTACAATGGTTACAAGCATGAGTTTTGGAGCCAGACCACCTGGGCTTGAAGAGAGCTCCACTGTGTCTTAGCTATGTGACCTTGGACAAGTTATTTAACTTCTCTGTGCTTGTGTTTTCTCATTAGTAAAAAGGGATCCTAAGCCAACCCAAAGAGTTGTAATAAGGATTGAAATAGTTGCTAGATGAGTTAATATATGTTAAGTGCTTAGAACTGTGCCTGGCACATAGCAATCACTCCTAAAGTGTTTGTGTCAGTTCCCCTAGCACCCCAACTTCCAAGGGGGTGATATAGGGGCCCTAGTGCACAGTGAGCTGCATTATCGTGAGCTTGGGGAATTTACTGCTTTTCT
This sequence comes from Cabassous unicinctus, assembly GCA_029593785.1. NCBI lineage: Eukaryota > Metazoa > Chordata > Mammalia > Cingulata > Chlamyphoridae > Cabassous > Cabassous unicinctus. Next base: position 20,929 of record JAQZBX010009446.1, read on the forward strand.
ATGAAATAGCAAGCCTGCCTTCTGTCTAGGGTAGATGCTGTCTCATTCCTCAAGGTTTCTTGCTATAAACACAACCCTGAGAAGTGGCCCAAGTAAAGAGGGGTCATTGATACCCAGCAAGAATGTGCAGGGATGCTCAGGACCCGTGGTGGATTGCCTCTTCCAACAATAAATAGCTTCTCTTTCTCCTTTGATGATTAACCTCCAAGGACTAAGCCATGCTGTCAATCAGATTCATGGATATATGGCTTATGACTTGCCTTCAGAGGCAAATTACAGGCCAGTTTCATCAAGGACAGCTTCTTCACCAGTGTCTTGGATCACTAAAATTTTGGCTGTTTCCCAATATTAAATTCAGGCTAAAAGTGTAAAAGTATACACTGTTCTTTTTAATTTAAAGAATATGCTATTTTTTTCTGAAGACAATTATAAAAGACCTGTTCTTGAGATCTTTTGAGCAATGGGAATATCTATATTCAAAGTGACTAATTTGAAATCCACAACTCTCATTGGGATATCTACGTAACAGGATAGCAAAATAAGACTCTTTCTTAGTTTTAACTCAGGTCTGGAAGTCCAAGAGCAAACAGTTAGGTGTCAAATGTCCCTTCATCTTAAAGTGAGGTGCTAGAGCATCCAAACAAGACATGGTTTTGATAAAATCAACCCATGATCCCCTTTAGGCTTCATATGAACTTGTTGGGAGGGTGGGAAGCTGAAAAGACTTAGAGATGGAGAGAATGCCCTTGGAGAGGGTTGGACTGCTGGGGTTTTTTACCCCCTTATTTTCCATGGGGAAAGAAGGGGAGGATGCTTCCTCCTGACCTCAAGCCACAAGAGAAGGATTTTATAGAGACTGGCATGTGAGTAAAGAAGGCTGTCTCAGGAGTGAACTGCAAGGGTATGCGTTTCCTGAGTCCCAAATGTGATCTTAAAATGATCCTGCCCCAGGGAAATTTCCAGAGCAGAGAAAGAACGCTAAGAGAGAAATGGACAGTGAGACTCTAGAAGCTGATGGGGAGACATAAGCTGCCAACCAGAGGAGAGGAATTGTCTGTAGCAAGGGAGATTTAAGAAGTCCTACCGGAAGAAAGTCCCATTGGGACACTGAAAGAAATGTCTCATGCAGCCGTGGCACAACTGGCACCCAGAGGGCACTGAGACCAGTTGTCCACCCTTACTCCCTCCTCCTCTCTCTTCCTGGGCCTTGCCCTGAGGGGTCTAAAATGTTTGCTGGGATTTGTAGAGGAGGAGGATAGAGGGGAGAAGACGCCAAGTACACCCAGTTCTCTGTTGCTGGCTTCTGAGCGCAGATCTGATGTGGAAGTTTAGATAAGAATCAGGTTGGAGTTTATATTAAACTGTTCTGGACTTTTAAAATGGCAGGTTGTCCTTGGGCCTGGAAACGTTGTGGGACCTGCCTGAGATTTCATCTGGGGCTTGGAAAAGTGGTTTATAGAGTGAATTTAGTGCAGAGTGGTGGGTAAAAATAAAATTGTTTTCATGTTTACATTCTACTGAGACTAACTTCAAAAAATGGATCACATATACATTTTGGTATGTCTGTTAAAAAAATCAAGCCTGATATTTTATGACCTCCCATTTTTTTAATGTGTATATGTGTCATGCACACACACACATATGAACATATATCCTATGTGAATAACCATAGACTTTTACAGTTGGAAGGATATTTAGTAATATGCTAGTATAACACACTCATTTTATAAATGAGCAAAATGAAGTTTCATTAGGATTTCTTTTGGTTCCAAAGTTCTATGAATTTTTTGGTATTAACAGCTACTCATAGAAGATATTGAAATAAATTACACTTCTCCCTTAGGGATATGTGTTAGACTATCTTAAAAACAGAATTAAGAAATTTCTCGTGCTGGAGAAGCCCCCAGAAAGCCAGTTGGCTCATTCCCTCTGCAGGAATGTTGCTGTTTTTCTTTTTTTTCAATTAGACTGGGAATCTGCCAGCCTAAATAATTGCAGTAAGCCAAGCCTAAATAACTGACCAAGAGTCAAACCTGGGAGGCTAAATACAGAGAGTTCAAATATCACCCTTGATTTAGACAAGATCATTTCTATTCACCTTCTGAGAACATTTGGATCCTATCTTGTCCAGGGATTTAGGCTTAGAGGCTTCCATCTTTTAATAGAGCCTTAGATCTGCTTCCCTGGATTTTTCCCCCATTCCATTATCAGAGGACAGTCCAGAGGACCTTTCATGGACCTTCAGGTAGGAGAACAGGGGAGTAGGTGATGGCTTCACTACATTCATCTCCTCATTTCCTTCTGGCACATCTGTGTTATGGTGATTGCCAGGAACAGTTCTTCCAATGTGGCTTGGCAAACATCCCATTTGGTTGATAGAGCACCAAAGACCCTTTTTGATCCTAGTCCCACACTCCTTCTCTCCTTATGGCGCCAATGGTCTAAAAGTAGCAGCAGAGACTGAATTTAAATATTCCAGTAAAGAGATAATTGTCTGGAGCTGTGTGTCTCAGGGCCTTGGCTATTCAGACCAACACACAGAAGAGTCAGGGGTGTGTGGAACTTTTCCTGCAGAAATACTTTGGGCAATATGCATAGATAGAATCCAGGGGTACAGCCTCTCACTAACCCCTCTGCCACTGGGAGATTGAGAAGGAGACCTGAACACCAAGAACTCTGTTTACCTCTCGGGGCTCCCTCCAGCACAGTTTCAGTTTCACTATACTAGGAGACTTGTCATTGCACCAGCTCTGGGGTAACAAGCCTCTGTGACCTACAAAGTGTACAGGTTCCTCACTAGCCCAGGTTGCTGGTCACCAGGAATGCCAAGCAAGTGTTAGCTCTACAAGCCAAGCCAAGCACCACTCGGTTGTTTGGTAGAGACCCTCCTTGACACTTAGAGGTCATAAGGAACTTTCCCAGAAAATAAGAGGTGTTAACAAAAGTTTCCTTCCCTTTTAGAATGAGATACCTTGTAATGACTGAGTCAATTGAGCAATGCTCATCAGTCTATTCTCATTATTGTTCCCATTCTCTCCCTTCTTAGCTTTTATTAGTGAAGGTTTGATTTAAAGTATTCTTATAAAATCACCTTTTAATCGAATCACTACTGACCTCAGCGATTGTGTTAGAGTAAGTAATAACCTGCTGTAACAAACAACTCTTAAAACTCAGTGGTTTAGAACTAGAAAGGTTAATTTCTTGGTCACATTCAAGTCTAATTGGGTGTTTGGCAATTAGACTCAGACCGCTTCATTCTAGTGGTTCCACCACCCTCTGGGGCCTCAGAGTTCTCCCCTGGGGCCTCTGCTTCTGGCTCCAGTCAAGGAAATAGAGAGTGGAGGACCTTGTTGAGAGGTTTTAGGGGCCAGCCCTGGAGTTGTGCGCCTGCCAGCCTCTCACTGTCCACTGACCAGAACTCAACACCATGGCCTCATCTAACTGCGACGGACTTGGAGATGGAGTAGCCATAGGCCCAGGAAGCAAAGGAGACCAGGGTCTTGGTGAACACCCACAGTCTCGGCAGCAGCCTATCACTCTGGGGGAAGCAGGGTGTGCGGGGATGGGAGGACAGCTTCTAGGGCCAAACTACCTGGGCTTCACTCCCCTACCCTGCCACTTCCCAGCTCTGTGATCTTAGTAAAATGGGGATAATAATGGTACTTACCTCACAGGGTTGTTTCGAGGGTTAAATAAGATGACTCCTCTAAGTACTGAACTTAGAACAGTGGCTGCACATAATAAACACCTGAGAAATATTAACTATTTCTAAAGGATGCAGGGTGCTCAGACCCGGTCTTGACACAAGAGATCAGCTGCTGTTGTTACTCCTTTCCCTCACTTATGACTTCAAGTAAAAACATTGTTTTCTAAGGTTCCAAGTTCTCCACCCACCTCCATGGGCTTCTCCTTTTTTTGTTTTTTATCCTTGTTCTTTCCTTTGCTGTAAGTGTGGGTGGCTGTTTCCATCCTTGAGTTGTATTTCTCTGTCCTGCATCACACACCCTCTGGCTGTATTAGTCTCCTGTGTTTATGCCCTGTGCTGTGGCCTCCAGTTCCCTCCTCTCTATCAAATTGTTCCTGAAAACTTCCTTTTAATGAAATCTTGTCTTTATTGCACATTTAAAGTATATCTCTAAATTAAGTAGTGTTCTCTGATTTTCTATTTTTTTCCCCCTTATATGGAATCAATTCTCACAGGAAATAATTAGCCCAGGGGAATCATGGAATCTCTGAGGCACTGATGGGACTAAGTCATAAAATAGAACCTGAGATAATGAACAGCTTTTGTAATTGTTTTACCTGTATAAATGCAATCTGGTTGGCATCCTCATAGACAATGAGCTTTATGAAGGCAGGGACTTTTTTTTTTAAGGAGGTACTGGGGAATGAACCCAGGGCCCTGGACATGGAAAGCAGGTACTCAACCACTAGTTACATCCGCTCCCCAATGATAGTTGCTTTTTTCATTTATTTGATTGTCTTGTGTTTAGGAGGCACTGGATATCGAACCCCGGACCTCATACCTGTGAAGCAGGTGCTCAGCCACTGAGCTACATGCACTCCCCAGCAGGGACTTTTTTATTTCTGGCTGTAGCCCCCTTACCTGCAAGAGTGCACATAATAGGTGTTTATACTTTTTTGCTTAAATAATCAATCTTTATTTGGAGAAAGAAGAAGGGAGCTGGTAAATGAGAACAAGAGAACACATTTATTAGGGACTGGTTATACACTTTCTTCTGTTACTTCCCGCTACAGTTTCTTACGGTAATTTTTTTTTTTTAATTAAAGGATGAAAGTCATTATTAGCAAGTATTTTCTCTTTGCATTAAAAAGGACACTAGCAATATTGGAAGGACCAGCATATTTTATTAAAAATGTATGCCCTCAGGATCTAAATGGCCATTCTTCTTCATTACATTATTCATTTTTCTCTTAAAACTTGTCAAGAAGATACATTCACCAAATTAAGTTTCATTGGAAAAAAGGCAATTACTCTTATGTTCGTGTTGGTGACATATTTAGTAACAAAAAAATCAGAGCAAGCGTTACATGCTAGTAAATTAACTCTGATTTTAAAATTTTGAGGATAAAATATACTTGAGAAGCTTCTTTACATATTTTGTTCTAAGCTACTTTTCTCATAAGAGCCAGTATTACACTGAACACATAGTAAGAGAGTCAATATTTTTACCTTAGGCTGGATGTCCTCACATATTTGACTCTGCTGCATGCAGTTAATTCTCCATCATATGAGGACTTCTTTGAAAGTGGCCAAATCTTTGGGCCTTTTTCCTTCTCCCTGCCCCCTCCCAGAATTAATTGGCCCACCTGCAAGAGGGATAAGTGGTTGAGAGAAACGGGACCATAGAAATCAGTTTGTTTTGTACTTTGTAAGTGATTGTGTTAAAAGGTTTGAGGAGAGAAGGTCATGGATAAGCCATTAAAGTGCTGTGCCTCAGGAGTACCACAAGCACCTCTAGGCTTCTGCTGGGATCATCACCAGATGGAATTGTCCCTCCTTATGAGAAACTCTGGTCCTCCCTCCTGCTTTGGGCTGAGAATGGCTCTGACTGGGTCTGGGATTTGCTGGTGAGTGAATTAGCTTTCAACATCCTCCTTCCTACCCCTTATTCCCTTCCCCACTTCCTACAGTGCTCACAAGTCAGCTCTCCTTTCTTGACTAGACAAACTGATGAAGAAATGAGGTTGAATCAACATAAAGGGGAAGCAGATGTAGCTCAAACGATTGGGCTACTGCCTACCACAGGGGAAGTCCTGGGTTCAGTTCCTGGTGCCTCCTGGAGAGGGCGAGCTGATGCGATGGGCAGGCGCAGTGAGCCGATGTAACAAAATGACGCAACAAAGAGACACAAAGAGGAAAGACAATGAGAGATACAACAAAGCAGGGAGCTGAGGTGGCTCAAGCAATTGAGCACCTCTCTTCCCCATGGGAGGTCCCAGGTTTGGTTCCCAGTGCCTCCTAAAGAGAAGGCGAGCAGACACAGAGAGCACACAGCAAATGGACACAGAGAGCAGACAGTGAGTGCGAACAATGAGCAGGGGCGGGGGTGGGGAGGAATAAATAAATAAAATCTTTTTAAAAATTCATCATGAAGTATCATTTTGAGAACAAGTCAGTGATTCCAATCCTGACTTACATGACTGGGAGAGCTTTGCCAAAAAAGATTTCCTTTTTGTGTAGCCGGTTAGGTTACCACTTTATAAAAATGAGTCCGATTTCTTCATACTCTGACCTTGTACCAGCCTCAGAAATCTTTTTGGCTCTGAGCTTCAGGATACTGAAGAGGTACAATGTTAATACTTTGGATTATCATTTTCAATTTTTATTCGGATTTGTTCATTTCTAGAATCTTTTTTTTTTAAGCCTCTGGGATGCTAGAGTAGAAGAATGAAGATAGAGAAACAATTTTGAGACAGTATTTGGTTTTATTAAAAGAACTTATTGGCTTCAAATCACAAATAAATCAAAGCAGCAAATACACTGTTTAATGACTTCTTTGCTTGAATAAATATAGGAAAATCCTCATCACTTAACCTCATTTCAATTTATGATATTCCCTATACTATATATACATTCTTTTTCCTGTAGCATCTTGCATAGTGGAAGCAGGCTTTGTTGACTGGCTGAGTGACAACAAATGAATGAATGCACAAATTCATTATAATTATCTGCTGCTGGTCTAGAACATGCAAAGTCCAGGGCAGAGAACAGATGTCAGAAAAGGAGGAAATTTCCAGATCTTGATGTAAGGTCTGAATCCCTCAGAGACCTTTCTGCCTAGCTGAGTGATGTCTCAGTTCTTGGGCCATGTAATTTAAACTAACCATTCTCTTTACCAAAGAATAATGATTTATTATGCAACTAGCTGAGTAATTCAGACCTGTATGTATCCATTTCTGCACAAAAGATCAACACTTTGGCTGGTGAATATAAGTAGAACCCTAGTTTTGCCCCCTGATTCTGGTAGAGCTGGCCTAAGGAAAGGCACCATCAAATCCATTTCAGCCCTTAGCATGGGTTGGTGCTTGTTTCTTAGCTACAAGGGGAATTGAAGAAGCCACACAAGCATTTCCTGGGTGTTATAGGGTGTGGAGGTGGTAACAAGATCAGACATGAAGCCAGGGAGACTGCTGCCTATATTAAGACCAGACTACCTATGTTGAGTAGAAAAACCGGCTGTTAATAGGCTCACAAGAGAACAGGGAGGACATTGATCATCCATGAATACTCATTAAGGTGTGATTTGGTTCATAATGAGTTAGGAGGGGAAATCCCATTCTGGGTATAATGCTGAATCATGCATACGTATATTAGATGGGTTTCGTTAACCCTTGGATTGTATTATATTCCATGACATGTTACAATCCAATACAGTAAAACCTAGGCATGTCATGATTACTCTTTGAGGCAGGCATGAATCCTGTTCTATAGCGTCAGGGTTAAAAAACATTGTTTAATTTTGAAAGATTAAAAAAAGTTATATCCAGTGAGATGCTGGTAAAGAAAGCCTTGATTTTTTTTTTTGCTAATTTCCATGGTGTAAATATTCCCATCATGGTCGATTTCAAGATACAAATGGTTAAACAACCATTTCACTAAATTCCTGAAGACTGTATTTAACAATTGGCTCCTGCAGACTGGTAAGAGTTAACTCCAGCATACCACTGGGAGTAAAATCTTATTCACTTTGCTAACCTTTATTAGACTAATACAAACGGCTTAACGGAAGGTTGAATCTTCATCCCATTCTGATGGAAAGTGGCAAAGGGGAGATTGTGCTATGAAGGAGCCATGCCTGCTAAGCTCGCTGGTATGGTTATTTAATGGGCGAGTTCTCAGGGCCTAGAGATTCAAAGAAGAGATTCCTTACAGCTTTCCAACTTGCTTTTTCTCTGCATTTCTATGTTTTTCCTGCAAAGTCACTTCTTCTGAGAACACTGGGAGATATATCCCAGAATGAGCTGCGTAGACATATGGGAGCATTGTCTTGGTTTTTAGCTTTTCTTGCATTCAAAGGCTTGCTTGGCTTTCCCATTTATATCTGAGAAAACTTTAGTGGCATCCTTCTGACGTTAAAGATCTGTGAGCAATGGCTTAAGTGTTAAGCAAGGAAAGTGGAATTCATCCTTCTGAGGCTGAGGCCAGGCCTTGGCCTGTTCATTGTAGAGAATAATTTTTTGGCTTTTTTGGGTTCTAAGATGTGATTTTGCTTCTTCATTACCTGTTTTTGTTGTTGTTGTTGTTGTTTTTCTTTTCTTTTTTTTTTTCATTTATCAGAGTCTAAGTTGTCAGTAAATATAATTGGCTTCTCTTTAAAGCCTTTTTGGAGTTTTATATGTCACATGAATAGAACCCATGGAGATAATATTCTTCCTTCATTCTTTTATGTCAAGCTTTTCTATGCCTTTGGCCAAGAGTCATCTTCAGGGTGTCAAAGACATTGTGCCTGGTCATCTGTTTGTATCTGGACTCACTTCTTGGATTCACTGCCCACATGGGGTTGACTAAGGTCTCCTCCATCCTTCACCCTACCTTCAGCTTCCCATCTTGCATGTAAATCAGTGAGATTCTACCATGTCTTCTTAAGGGAACCAGCAGGCTTTCTTTTCCGCTCACATTTTTCTCAGTATGTAGACCATTGGCAATTGCTAGGTGATTTACCACTCAGCATTAGTGAACTTATTTCTAGGGATTTAATAATCAGCAATAATAATAATTTAATGATAATTTCCTGTTTTTCATTTATATCACTGTGAAAATTATCTTTGTCCCTTTGCTGACAACTGAACATGCTAACTGGAATAGCTTCAGCTTTTGGTAGCATTTATGCACTGACTTCCAAGATTTGGCCTCTGGGGATTTTTGGGGACCTATTCAACTGCCCAAAAGACCAGGGCTGGACTAGAACAGAGGTTGAAATGGGAAGGCATTTGCTTTGAAAAGCTATAATTTTGATAGAAACATACAGTTTGTCTAGAGTTTGGGTCTACCAGTATTAACATTTCTATGTCAACGTCTGGGAAATATGTGGCTCTGATACAATTTCCTAATTAAAACATCATTTTAAACAAAATTCACAATGCAATAAGAAAGTCTAGCTACTACATATGAAAGTTGCTGTCACGTTCCTTTATTTAGTTTTGTCTTGAGTCTTATATTTCAGGCTAGAAGCTGATGTCCAATTTGTCCCTTCTTAGTCACTGCGTTTAACCCCGTAGTGGATTTCAAAGGGCTGTTTTCAGAAGATCACCTTTAAAAAGCCATGATGCACTCCTTAGAGACATGTACTGGGGAATTCCACAGAGTAGGGGCAAAAACAAAATTAAGGGTTATATTTGTCTTTCCGGGAGACACTATATTTCTAATCGGTTACTTGGTAGGTTAAAATCAAATATTGTGTATCAAGTTGTCCTCTGGTAGAGTTGGAAGGGATAATATGCTGGAGTCATAGAAATAGTCATAGAAATCTTAGTTGACTTGGTAATGACTCCCTATTGGGAGGGGGTCCAAAAGTTATCTCTTTCACAATCTCTAATTCAAACAATTATCATTGTCAAAATGTGCTAGTGGACTAATGACCTCTTTCATTATCACTTCCTATATCTCCCTCCTTTGTCTCTGCCCTCTTTCCATCCCTTCTTCCTTCCCTTCCTTCTCTGTCAGGCACTGGAAAGATCTGTAGGAGTACAAAGCCAAATAACAGTGATTTAGCCCCAAGGGAGCTTCTATCTAGTTAATGGCAGTCTGACCTCTCTAAACAAATAAAATTAGTATAAAGTGATAAATGTTACACATGAAATATTTGCAAAATAACATGCAGGCTCAGAAATAACATGTGGTGGCTCTCAGCTCATGGAGTTAAGCATTGAACTTTATATAGAGCTCTAGCCAAAGCAATCAAAACCACACATAAACATCTTGGCAAGGAGATCTTTAATTAGTAGTAGTCTTTCAAAGCTTCATTTGGTCCTAAGTTTGTGAATGTCTTGAGTAGGCAGAGACCATTATTTTGAAACAGAAAAATAAATGGCTAAATATGTAGAGCTTTTAAAGAATGTGTAAGAAATGTCTATTCAATTCTGTTGGCCAGGATATAGATCTTTCCAACTCTCATGACCTTCTTACTATTGAAACAAACAATAATATCTGAAAAAGACAATAGGTGGAAATAATAATCAACTAACAAAGAATAGACTCACAAACATTGAAACATTGGAAACTCACATCATCAAGCCGATTGGCTGGTCGTTAACTTCGCTGTAGCCAAGAAACATGCTAGAAAATATTTTGCATATTGTACGTTTAAAAGTGACTGATAAAATGAATTTATTAATCATTTTAATTAAGTCACATCAGTCATTTCTTTACAAGAAATGTAAAGAAAGTTTAGAATGCATATTTATTTTTCAGCAAAGCAAAAAATTTTAAACATAAAATCAGTGAAAAAAAATTCAGCAAACATGCCACAAAACAAACCAAACATAGCTCAGCTTTCCTACTGGTAGCATATTTGTCTTTTTTTTTTTTAAGGAGGTACTAGGGATTGAACCCAGGACCTCATACATGCAAAACAGGTGCTCAACCACTGAGCTACACCCGCTTCCCTGATAGCATGCTTAGACTTTTTATTTTGGCATGTGGAGGTCACAGAAATTCACAGGCTTACAATATATATTCTCACTCAAAAATTTTAAGTATTTATTTGAGAAACATCTTTATTTGGAATAAAGAATTTTGAGTTACAAAACTGTAAATGGCTTATAGAATGCAGCTTCCTAAATTTTTCTTTGTTCTTACAAACTAGAGTAATCTCATCCTTTGAGACTTAAAGATGTATATCACCTACGTTTCTGTAGTCGGTGACCCACAGTTAATTTTCCTTATTGGTAGTATTGGCAGGGTTTTCACTCTCTTCAGCTGGTGTACTGTGTCCTCGTTGGCTTGGAATAGCAGGAAGTACTCGGTTTGTCCATAGAGGTTCTCCAGATAGAACTGGGGAGAAAAAATATAATGAGAAACTTTCAAGATTTGCCCCTCTCAGACTCTTGGTAAGGAATCATGGTAGGAGAACCGTGCTATTTCTTAAGTGACTGACGGTATTTCTAAGAAGTCTTTCTCGGAGAGAGTTGAGTATACATATCTGTTCAGGCCTTACTGCATGTAGTCAGGGATGTCAAATATGCAAAAGTATAGGACTGGGCCGTGATCAAAACAAGACTGGGCCGTGTGTACCTGGCAGAGTTCTTCCTTGGGTGGGGTAGGGGTTGAGGGCCAAGTCACCACAAGGCTCTAAAGAAGCCCCAAGCCATTTGTTTGCCCTGTGCTTTTATGCAGACTACAAACAAACCTCAAAAGGCTGTCCAGTTTCTTTCAGGAAAAGT
>JAQZBX010009446.1:32434-46203 GCA_029593785.1 Cabassous unicinctus
GGCACTCAACCACTGAGTTACATTACAACTACTCTCCAGTGACTCCTTCTTTAACTGGATACCTTTGTAGGACTAGGTTTCTGTTTAAAGACAAGACCAGGTTTGACTTTCATTCAACGAATTCACAGGATCTAAAACTCTCACATTTACCCATAAGGCAGAAGATCTCATCTGTCCAGAAGGAAGACCTCTTGGTTTCTGCTACTAACTCTGTGTGACTTTGGACATATTATTGCACCTCTTAGTTTCCTAATCTGTGAAAAGACTGGGTTTTGCTAAGACCATGGTTCATTGTTTTTACCAAAATAATTCTGGAACTCTTGGTTTGTCCCTTCTAAACTATAGCCTGGGGGAGGACAGGTATATTGGGTATTTACTCTGGGCAAAGAGTGTGCCAGTGTTTTAGGTATCTTATCTCATTTAATCCTCACAATTTAGTCAGGCTGGTACTATTATTATTGCAAAGTGAGGAAGCTCAAATACAGAAAGTTTAGGGAACTTTTCTGAAATAGTTAAAGCAGCTTCTAAATCATCTAATCTATGATTAAGATGTAGAAGGGATTTGTTTGTGTGTCTCTGTGTGTTTGCAAGTGATATAAAGGGGTGGGATGGGGGTAGGTAATAGGCAGGAGAAAAAAGAAGGAAGGAAATTAGAATCCAGTAACTATTAATTGTTTCATGAGGTAGCTGACTCAGTATCCCCTGGTTTTGCTCCTGGTTTTGCTACTTACTACCTATGTAATGTTAGGCAAGTTACGTAATCGCTCTCAAATAAGTTTCTTCATCTGTACAATGGGTATAATAATGGCACCTGTCTCACAGCACAGATACAAAGCTATACAGACTCAGAATCTGGGGGCGGGGCCCAGGAATCTACTTTTCAGTAAGCATCCCAGATAATACTTAAGCACACTCGAGTTTGAAGAGCACTGGCTCAGTAGAATGTATTAATATTATGTATCGTGAGAGTTTTTAATATTATAATATAAAAATCTATTTTAAATAAATACAAGATAAATCCAGTAATGCCAAAATTAGCACTGGTGAAAGGCATCTATCTACTCGACTACTCCTTTCTGCTTAGGAATATATGGAATGTGACCCCATGCACATTTCCAGCTGTCCACCATAGTAAGAAAACCAATGCCAAGACCTCATCCTTAAGAAAAGAATTTTTAAAGCACCTTCTTAAAGACATTAAATAATAGATAGCAAAGGACACTTATATTATTCCTTTTGTAGTCCAAACACAAAAATTCCTCAAGGGTGGGAATGTTCTATTTTTTTTCCCCCAAAAAGCATTACCAAGTTGGAAGAAACTTTTTAAAGATTGTCTCTATTTTTCCTATAATTTACAAGTTTTGGCTCATGATGTTCCCCTGAAAAATGAAAATATGTTTAGTTGTGTCTAAATTTGTTAATGATTAGAAAGGAATTTGGAAAAGACTCATGATACTTACATTTCTGGTCTGGTAGGGGAGTTAGGTTGTTCCGTGTGAAAGGAAGATCCCTGATTTTGGGTCTGTGTGGGGAGGGATGCTGAAAATTTTGTCCTGGAGGCAAAAATATTTGCATCAATCATTTGAGTCTCAATGAAGTACAAATTACAATATCCAGTGGATAAGAGAATCATAAAAGTTGTTAGAGATCATTAAATTCAAGATGTGACAACAACAAAAACAATAATAAAGCTGCACTTTGAGTATGTATTATATTCCAGTCACTGTTCAAATGAAAGGAAGAGGCACCAGAAATCATTTTTGGAGTGAACTAATTTAAATAAAATTTTATAAATAAGCACAGTTGGGTCATTCATTCTGCAAAACTCAAGTGGGAAAAACAAAAGTTATATTAAGATGTGGAATAATTTATCACTTATTTGTCAACTCTTTGATGAATGAGTAATGAGAAGCAGTTTGCAGTGTTTCTCAATTTTAGTGGCACACAGGAATTATTAAAAATATTCCGATGCTCTTGCCAGACTCCACAGCAATTTAAAGACAACCTTTGTTCTAGCCAGAGCAATTAGGCTAGATAAAGAAATAAAAGGCACCTAAATAGGAAAGGAAGAAGTAAAACTTTCACTATTCACTGATGATATGATCCTATATCTAGAATATCCTGAAAAATCCACAACAAAGCTACTAGAGCTAATAGAGGAGTTCAGCAAAGTGGTGGGATACAAGATGGGTAGACAGTGGTTGAAAAAGAAAGCCTAAAGCCATGGAAATTACTAGAAGGAAAGCTAAAAACTGTAACATGGGACTGCATAAGATAGTAAAGCCTCATGTAAAACATGAATATGGGTGATATTGCATATATAAGGCTGTTTTTACAAAATATAAATACCGATATACTAGAGAGAAGGAAACAGAATAACAGCTATGTACGGCAGGGGAAGCATAGAGAGATTAAGAGGTGATGAGTTTTATTATTATTGGAATAATGGAAGTGCTCTAAGAATGACTGAAGTGATGAATGTACAAATATGTGATACGGCAGGTTAGTTTATGAAAAGGGAAGACTAGTCTAAGACCTGGCAGAAAAACATGGCTGGGAAACACGTGGCCATAGAACCCCGCCTGGAAACTCCCTGACGGAAAGACTGCCACCAGGAAGGCTGCCAGAAGGACCCTGCGAGACCCTGGCCACGGGAACCCCATTTGGAATGAATGGAATGAGATTTCGCTCCTGGTCAAGGGACAGCCTGTACCATTGGCCCCCTGGGGAACTAACAGGTGGGGCAACCAATCAGAACAGCAGATAGCTGCGGCCCCTTCCCCAACATTAGGAAAGAGAGGAGTAAATAAGAGCTTCATAAAGATAGCCCCACAAGCCTAAAGCTTTCTCTCTGCCTAGAGGAGCCGGGCATCAGTATCTCTGTGCATAATCCTGTTCTATTGTCCCAGTTCTCAGGAAATTCTTTTTACTGGTCTTACTAAAACCTGTGTGTTTTAAAAATTCTTTTATGTAAGATAGCCAGAAACCTAGAGGATCCAACATCCCCCGACTTACCCCGACTTCATCTATGCCGAACACCATTGATTGTACACTTTGGATGGATGTATGCTTTATTAATATGTATCAATAAAATTAATTTGTTAAAAAACTTTAGGGGAGCACTTTCTAACAGAACTTTCTATGATGACTTGGCACTGTCTAATGTGTTAGCCACTAGCCATGCAATGGCTATTGGGCACTTAAAATGTGACTAATACAACTGAGAAAGTGAATTTCTAATTTTAATTTTAATTTAGCTAGTGGTTACTATATTGGCAACAGTACAGTCTGTACCGATACAACCGTTTTTGAGATAGTTTGTTCCATAGGGCATGGTCAAGCTAAGCAGACAGTCCTGACCTTGATTTTCCAAAAGAGAAGCTTAGGGGAATGGAGAGAACTTGATTGTTATGACTAGTCTCTGGTAAAATATGAGTGGATTTACAACAGCTGTCTTAATCAGATAAAGGGGCTTTTGCCATGAGCTGTATTTTCCTCACTGTTTCACGAGCGAAAGCGTCCCTGTGGGCATATCACAACACTAGCTCTCTCTCTCTGCTGGAAGATTGAAAGTGTCAAATTCCAGCTTGATGTGATGTTCTTGCCTTGGAAACTAATCTTTTATTTTGGCGATCACATTTTAGAATAAATATAAAGCCAAAATTCTCAAAAAATAGGAGCATCAGAGATTGATAGAGGCGGAAAGGAAGCGGATTGCTCAGATGCACCAGCAGTAGCTATAGTCGAAGGAGTTTCTGTTTTTTGAAGATCAACTCAAAAGGCAAGCATTAGCCCAAGGCCAGATGTGATGTCAGGAAAGCCCAGCACTGTCCAAACAGATTGATGGGGTGCTTTGTCCTGCTTTTCCACACACCAGAACAACTCCTTGCTGAATGTATTTGCAGATCAGTCTATTAAAAGTGATGCAACTGAAAAAAAAAAAGACAACCTCTCGGGGTAGGGCCCAAGTGTCACAGTTTTATCAGCTCCCAGGTGATTGTAATTCTTCCCAGCCAGGATTGAGAATCACTGACCTAGAGGATGGGAGCTGGGTGAAAGCCCTCGGGAAACTGCTATTATCTAACTTTGCTTACAACAGTAGTGTGTTGGAAACCCATGTACCGATTCTTGAAGGCTGATTGTTAGATTTTCAGGAAGTTTGTGAGCTGGTGGCTTGAAATCCTGGTGATAGCATTTATACTGTGGAAATCAGGAAGCACTGATTTCTGCCCACCCCCCCCCCACCCCCCATTCCTGGCCCATTAAACAGCTATCAGTATCCACTGATTATGAGAGATGGATGTTCCAAATATCTGAACATAGAAGGAATACACAAAAGTTATTTAAATTCATTTTAAAGGTTGACAGAATGGTGTAATGATCAGAAGCTTAGGCTCTGGACTCAAACAGGATTGGGCACAATACCCAGGTCACCACTTTTTAGTCTGGGGAAGCGACATAACCTCTCTAAATCTGTTTCCTCAGATATAAAAATGGTGAAAATACTATTTGCCTTTTGCAGTTGTCGTGAGGATTAAATAGGAGAACAAATGTAAAGCATTTAGCTCAATACCTGGTACAAGGAAAGTGCTCAATAAGCATTAGCAATTATTACAGAGTTCTGTTATGTGGAGAGTTTAACATTATCTTCTGGAGAGTGGGACATGCTTTCATTTGTTCTTTTGCCTACTAGTCTACCTAAAAAGGAACTAGAATCACAACAGCAATGCAGTTAGATTTTAAGGGACTTCTGTTTGGGCAAAGTAGTCCCTTGCATAAGAAAAAAGAAAGTATTATCCAAGACCCACCTTCTGTCTGCTTTAGAGCTCAATGGTAGGTTATCTGGGTGGGGGCATCACCTGTGCAGTGTCCTTTGATGGTGACTGACTAAAATTCCCAGTCTCCCCAGGGGATACTTTGCATATATTTCTTTATTATAGAAGTTGTGGGTTTACAGAACAATCATGCATAAGATACAGGATTCCTGTACGCCACCCTATTGGTGTGGAATTTTTGCTACAATTGATAGTACATTTTAATAATTATACTATTAACTATAATCCATGGTTTAACTTAGGGTTCACTGTTTGTGTAGTGTAGTTTCATGGATTTTTTAAAATAAATTTTTATTCTGTTACAAAATATACAATCTAACATTTTACCTTTTAATCACATTCAGATACGTATTTCAGTGCTGTTAAGTATGTTCACAATGTTGTGCCACCATCTCCACCATCCATTATTCCATCATTTCAAATAGCAACTCTGTATATTTTTAAGCTTTAACTTCCCATTCCCTATCCCCACTCCATCATCCCCTGGTAACCAATATTGTGAATTCTGACTCTAGGAGTTTGCTTATTCTAATGTTTTCAAATCAGTGAGCTCATACAATATTTGCCCTTTTTTATCTGGCTTATTTCACTCAACATGATATCTTCAAGGTTCATCCATGTTGCCACATGTATTAGGACTTCATTCCTTTTTACAGCTGAATAATATTCCATCGCATGTATATACCACATTTTATTTGTCCTTTCATCCATTGATGGACCATTATATTTTTACTCCTTTCATCTCTGAAGGTCAAATAACTTAAGGAACCACTATAAAGCAAACACTCCTGTGTAGAATTAGCTAAAATCCATATCAGTTCTACCTTAATTATCTTGAACACTTGAGCAGAAATTTGCAAAACCAAGAAACAAGGTAATGATAACTATGGATAGTGTTTTTTTTTTTTTTAAAGGACTTACTTAATGTTTTTGAGCATTATCAGGGGCTGGGCTAACTGCTGCAGGCATAATCTCATTTAGTCCTAACAACCACCTTCCCTTGTGAAATAGATACTATTATCTTCCCTGTTTTACAAATGACCGTGCTACCTAGGAGAAATTCTAAAACATGCTCAAGGTCACAAGCAGGTAAGTGCAGAGCTTGGACTCCAACCCAAATCTGTCTGACCCTAAAACCTACCCTATTCTGCATTCTAGGAGCCAAAGAAATATCATTAGGATGAGAGAAGCAGGCAAGAGAGGAGCTAAGATAGTGATCAGGGAGGTGGGAGGAGAGTTAAACTTTATCCCACACTGGTGCTTTGCCCAGTTTTAAAGGACAAGATGGAGCTGTGCACAACCCCAAACTCATATCTGTGCTGCAGATCCACCAGCAACCACCCAGCCTATGGAGACAGAGTCGAGGACCATTGTCTTAGAATAAAAGGACAGGAAAATCTTCACAATTACATGAAGGAGCCAGATATGATTGAAAGAATAAGTAATAAATTCAGCAGTCTTCTCTTGAGCACCCACTGTATTCTAGACTCTGGTGATACAAAGTGGAGGAGAAGACAAGATGCTCAGGAGGGGCTTACAGTTTAGATGGGAAAAGAGGCAGATAACTGTATAATTTTTTGAAGTGATGTGATAGAAGTACGTGAGGGCATCACAGAAGAAAAAAGGTCCAGAGAGATCGATGTGCTCTTGAATCTACTAGACCTTGTTTGAGTGTTTGCTCCACCACTTCCAAGCTGGGTTTGTGACTTTAGGCAGATGAGCAAACCTCTCTATGCTGCAATTTCTCCATCAATAAAATGGGGATATAAAAACTCCTCTCCTGCAATGTTGTTGAGAGTAAAGTGAGTTGAACATTGTCTGCCCCCAAGGAGGTGGCTCAATAAGGAGGATCTACTCTTGTTATGAATAGTAAGAAAGATCAACACTTCACAGAGGGATCAGGGCGACTTTAATGCAGAAGGGGAAGTTTGAGTTGGTTCCTGTGTCAGTTGGAAATTATTTTTGTGAATCCCCGAAAAGAAAGATTATGTCTGTAAACTGGTCTTTTCCTCTGGGTGTAATACCTTTTGTTTGTATTAAATTCAAAGGATTTAAGTTTACTTAATAAAATCAATTTAGGACCTTTGATGTGACCATGTCAGTAGGGCATGACTCAGGGTTGAGTCCCTGCCCCCTTGGTGGGTTGATATAAACGGACACTCACTCAAGAAGACACAGAGGAAGAGAGAGAGCGTTCCACAGACACGGCAGAGGAGAGAACTTTGATCCTGTGGCCCCAGGAAGAGAGATGAGCCATTTGCCTGATGGTTTGCAGCTGAGCAGCTGAGAAAGCACCAAAAGAAACAAGCCCTATGCCAGCCTGTAGCTAAGAGAGAGGAAGGCTGAATCCTTGCAAAGATGGCTCACCATCTTGCTTCAACACGTGGCAACTGACTTTGGTTAGAAAGCAACCTTGAGACAGACTCTTTAAGACATTGTAACTGTAAGATTTTTACCCCAAATAAACACCCTTTATAAAAGCCAACTGATATCTGGTACTTTGCATAAACACCCCTTTGACTAATACAGTTCTTAATAGACGTCAAGAATTTAAGTAGAGAAGGGCCATCCAGAGAAAAATAACGTCGGCAAAACTCTCATAGAGTGAAAAGGCAAGGAGTGTTCAAGAAATTGTTCAAGGGGTTGTGGGATAAAGATGTGAACTGGGAGGGACAGACGATGGGAAGTAGTCTAGGGCCACACTCTGAGTTTGTTTGCTCAGCTGAAGAACCTGGTCTTAATTCTGGAAAGAGGCAAAGCCTCTGATGGGTTTAAACAGAGGACTCACAGGACCAGATCTACCCAGCAAGGAGGGTGAATTATTACTGGTATAGTCTAGAAAGTTCTGGAGGAGGAAGTTCCCTCTTGAGGGAGAAAGGAAGTGAGTACTTTCTTGATTTTTTTTTTTTTTTCATAGCTTGTAAATAACCAGACTGGTAGAAAACACCACAGAGCTTTCTGTTCCATTTCCTCTGAAAGCTGCTGGCAGCGAATTAAGCTGATGTGGTCCAAATTCCAACTCATTAGGATAAGTGCCTCATCCCCCATCTCTCTGCATCTAGCCCACTGACAGGTCTCAATAAATGTTAAGCAATAATCATTACAGCTACATGTTCAGAATTGCTGATGTAAGCACAGGATAGCTAGCAGCTGCCAGGAATTCAAACATTAATGCTGCTAGCCCATATTATTTTTATGAACCCAGGGCAGGAAAGGAGACCATCCAAAGCTAAAGGGGTATCCAAGTTCAGACCAGTGGTATAGTGGTATGATTTATGGTATTCAATTGCTTTACCATGTCAGGCTTTCATATCAAATACCAATGCTCAATGTAGAAATTTATCGAGTTTCAATCTACCTAGGCTAAAATCTTAAACCACTGAAAAGAATCCTCTCAACTGTCTTCCAGATGCCTCAGCAGCCCTAAACACAATTTACCAAATTGGGTTAAAATGTCCACAAAAACAAAACCCATAAGCAAGAAAATCTTTATTTTCTGGAGAATAATGCCATTTGTAAGAAAATTACATGTTAGGTAATCAGTAAGCATACCAACAAACTGGATTTTAAGATTTAAAGACAGGGAAGCGGATGTGGCTCAAGCAGTTGGGTGCCCGCCTACCACATGAAAGGTCCTGGGTTCGATTCCCCATGCCTCCTAAAGAAGCCAAACCAGACAGTGAGCTGGCACGACGGGCTGGCACAGCGAGCTGAGGATGCAACAAGATGATGATGAACAGACACAGAGAGCAGACAGCAAGTGCAAAAATAACCGGGGGCAGGGGAATAAATAAATAAAATAAATCTTTAAAAAAATAAATAAAAAGATTCAAAGTGAGAATTACTTAGCCATGGTGATACCCTATTGTTTAGGAGATATGACTTCAAGTTCTGAATATATCATTAAGCTATAAGATTTTGGGCAAATCATTTAACTTCTCTAGGCCATGTCAGTTATGACTGGAAAGGCTCCATGAGATAAAGTGGTCCCAGCCCCCGTACCCAGAGGGTAAGGTACTAATTTCTTATTTTACAGATCAGGAAACTGTTGCCCAGAAAGATAAACTTTCTTGCTTTAACAATCAGGGGGCCATCCGAGATAATAGACCTATCTAGATCTTTCAAACAGAGGGAATTTCATACAGAAAATTGGATATATCGGTGATGGAGAAACTGAGAAGCCAAACAGAGGATAAGGTAGGACAACCCAGAGATTAGCCTCGGCAGGAAGATGCAGCCACCTCTAGGCTGGACGGACAAAGAGAGGAACTGGTATTACCAAGGCCCTGAAGCTGCTGGGAGCCAGAAGCAGAGGGAGGGGCTGTTTGGAGAGAATGGGGAGGAGACGGTGCCGTTTTTGGGGACACTATAGGAAAAAGAGGGCACCCTGGAGAAATACCCTGGTTCCCCCCATTCTCCTGCTCTTAATTTTTCCTCATTGCCCCTTACTGGCCAAAACTACCTGGAGTCCAGCTGGCAAGTGACTGGGAAGTGTAATTCCCTACTTTGAAGAGAGGAGCTAAAGGGTGAAATCTAGATCTGAGAGCAAAAAGGCAGCTTACTGGCACACTTACTTATATTTCATCATCTTTAAAACAGAAGAGATCTCCAGCTGGTTTCTAAAATGGAGGGTTTAGCACAGAACCTAGCAATAGTTAAAAAAAAAAAAAATGCATGTGAATGTGTGCGTGTGTGCACATGTCTGTGGTACTTACTATGTGCCAGTCATGTTCTAAGTACTTTCCATGTATCAACATGCACCTGCACATGTAAATGGGTGAAGAGAACCTGATGCAAGCAGCATATTTGTGGAAGGAAACATTCCTCATTTCCAAAAGCAATATGCCACCCCCGCCAAAAAAAACAAACAAAAAAATGAAAATAAAACAAAACAAAAAACAAAAGTAATATGCCCTCCCCCACATTTCTTAAAACAAGTAGCCTTCTTGGTCTATGGTCTATCTTTCATTTTTCCACTTTTGACAGAGATATGGTTTCAAGGAATGTATCGTTTTCCACCTAACCCTGCTACATGGAAAACAGCAGCAGGAACACATTGATAAATAACTGACACTCCGTGGAGACATACTAGAGAATGTGGACTCGGTTGAACTGGGCGAACCACGCCCTTCCAAAGGGACAGTGGTTACTCAGATCTAGACGAGTATTACTGTGTGGGAATTTGGTTCCTTTCAGCCAGATTTTTCAGTTTCTCAAGGGAAGCTAGGAATTTAAATTTTTGTGTAAAACTTTCTGATTTGTAAATATTGGCAATGAGTTCAACTAAGATACTGTGGTAGCAAAGAGACTTTGGAAGTTGGTTTGCAGCCTCTACTTTAGAGTAATGGTTCAGTCTCTTGTGTGCATCAGAATCACCTGTGAACCGTTTAAAAAAAAGTACATAGATTGTGAGGTGTGAAACACTTATTTAAAAAGAGGGGTGGGGTGGAATATTTTTCCATCCCTCCTTTTTAAATAAGTATGCATGCATTTGTTTGTATGCATATAAAATATCTCTGGAAGGATTAACAAGAAATTAATGACATTGGTAGCTTTGAGCAAGAGGCACTAGGTAGCTGCAGGAAAGAGACAGGAGGGAGTATTGCCACATCATCTTTTGGTATGTGGTGAGACTTGAACCATAAATGTGCCAATGCGTTACCTTACTAAATATATACATACAAAGTTTTCCCTCCTTCCCTTGTCAAGATTTTGATTTGGTAAGTCTGGAATAGGGCTTGAACCCCCTTCAAACAAGTCAACCTCTTGTAGGTAATTTTGCAACATACACATGATTAGGAATCCCAGCTAGTGGAAATTGAAGTATTCCTGCTCCAACTGTAAGACAATGTACATATTTGCTTGAAGGATGAGGAAGCATGTACTTTTACTTGATGATTTTTCTCTAAGGTGGAAAAGGAGAATGTTTCCGTAGCCTGGAAATCTGAATCCCGGAGGACTCCAGGAAAAAAAGGTGGCCCTATTCACCCATTTTATTCTGGCCCTTCCCTCTGGGGTGATGTGGCTGTTTGTCACTCCAGTTCCTAAACAGAACTGCATGAGCCACTTCCTGTATAGAGCTTGAAGAATGAAGAAGGAAGCAAGGACATTACCTGATGAGGGATTATGTAGATGAGGAAGATGTGGTGGCCCGGATACCTCCTGGTGACCAGATCTGACGTTGAGCAATCTGTCTAGCAGCTTATCAGAAGAAGACACAGTCCAAGCTTTGTAGGAATACACCTGATTAGACTCACCCCTCCAGGGGTTGTCTAGCAATGTCTGGCAGCCAATTCTGTTATTTAATAAATCCTGCTCACTTCTACTTTTCTGAGAACTCTGGGCTGTATGATGAGTACCAGAGTGGGAAGTGGCCCCATGGGAGGCCATCAGGAAGTTATTGCCCAGGGTGATGGGTGGGAGGCTCTGCGTTCTGATTGGTGGAAGCCCCTTACGGACCAGAGTCTTCTTCTCTGGCAAGAGATATTTTGAATTCTCTGAGGTCCTCTTCTTAAAGTCAACCATGGTCTCCTGATCATCAGGCTGTTCTTGGCAGTTGGTATCCACGATGTTGTCAAAGGTGGTGATGATGTCATCGACTTCCGAGGTGTCCTCCTCCCTGCATCTGTCCCTGCAGTGACCTTTCTGATAGGCTCTCTGCTCTTCTTTCTTATTTTTGCAGAAGATTTGGTTGAGCATGGTGAACCGTCCCTCCTTTCTCTGTGGTCTACTGTTCTGGGAAGGAAGTGGTCGAGTAGGCTCTATTCTACGGGAGTATAAAATAACGAAGATGTTATGTGAGGATAGGAAGGGGAGACAACATCCAATAGATAGTCCCCTATTCTATCTGTTTGAGCAGATTATCTGAGATCATTCCATGATACCCCAAGAGCCCTCCCAAGTCAAAGGCGATGGGTAAGAATTCTCAACACCCTGTGAAATTTCCTTCCAGAGGTGGCTTCTTACCATGGTCAGTCCTCTGCTTAATTAGAACATTTCTTCATTAGATTTCTTTTGCATTCTCTGGGATCATCGTTTCAAAATTTATTCTTAGATAGTCTGTTTTCACCAAGGTTAAACCAAGCTGAAAGGACATGTTAGTATGTACGTAAGCTGTAAGCCAAAGAGATGAAGGCTAAAGTTGAGTTCACACTTCGACTAGTGGGAGGAGAGTGGAGGTTGCAGAGGTGGCCAGAGGGTGGTTCTAGTCCCTCTTTGAAAAGGATCTGGAAAGAGCTCTGACATTATCCACCCCAGGAAACTTTGCCCATTGTATACTGTTTGTTTGTTCTTTATTTCCCCTTTTAGTTCCTACTAAACTGCCTATTGAAAAATACTTTTTAATTTTAAAGTATATTAAGGACTTTGGTCTGGGCTTCAGCTGGAGAAAAGGAAGTGTATATGCCAGAGGCTGGGTGTGGCAGCAGGCCAAATGTGAGCAATGCCCAATGGGCAGGCAAACTCAAAAGGAAAAAGTTCAGCAATTGTCCGGCAGCCTGTCCTTACGTGGAAAGTTTCCCTGAGGAACTATTCTGTTTTTGTTCCTTGGAAAATTCTGTTTTTCTCTTTTGAGGACATAATCGGTTTAATGCTTTCTGCTGTATGAGTTAACAATGAAATCTGACCCTTGTAATACCTCTAAGGGTCAGATTTCAACATGACTCTTTGGAGTAAGATATTGTAATTTATAATTTGAAAAACATTACCACTTATTTTGGTTACATACATATAATGATTTTTTCCCTACAGGCCACACAGTGCATAACTGAATTTTTATTGCTATCATATATTTTTCTTTCTAGTATTTGCATTTCTTTTTTCAAAAAAAACAAACAAACACCAAAGTTTACTTTTTAGACCAGTTTTAGGTTTACAGAAAAACTGAGCAGAAAGTAGAGAGTTCTCATAAATGCCCCCTCCCTATTTCCCCCCTCCCCACAATTTCCCCTAATATTAACATCTTGCATTAGTGTGGTACATTTGTTACAATTGATGAACCAATATTGGCACATTATTATTAACCAAAGTCTATAGTTTACGTTAGCCATGATGTATTTTTATCTTCATTCTTTCACCTTCCAGTAGATCTTTGAAATATTGAACACAGTTTCCTGGACTCCTGTTGGGGATTGAATCATGTCCCATACAAAAGATATGCTCAAATTCTAATCTCCAGTTCTGTGGTGTGAATCCATTTGTAAATAGGACCTTTGAAGATGTTTTTCATTAAGGTGTGTCCAACTGAATGAAGGTGAATCTTAATCTAACATGGCTGAAAAGCAAAGGAAATTGAACAGGGGGATAGAAGCTGGAGAAGGGAAGAGAGATCACCATGTGATGGAGGCAGAGATGCATCTACAGGCCAAGGAACCCCAAGGATGGCTGGCAATGCAGCATCAGAATGCTACAGGCTCTGGGAGAAAACATAACCTGGTGATAGTCTGATATTGGATTTCTGGCCTCCAAAACTGTGAAACAATAAGTTCCTGTCGTTAAGCCAACCAGTGTGTGGTAATCTTCACAGCAGCTCTGGCAAACTAAGACTCCTAATACTACCTTTGCAGGGAACCCAGAAGATCGTCACTGTTCTTTCAAATTTCCCGATTACAGAATGTATCCCTGTGCTAACTAATACTACATTACCAACTTCTACAATCTATCTTCTCCTTCTATTACAGGTTGTGCTTTAGGCTAGTCGTCCTCAAAGTGTGGTCCATTGAGCTCAGAGAGCTCCCAAGACTCTTTCAGGGGATCCATGAGGTCAAAATTATTTTCATAATAATGTACCAAGATGTTATTTTCCTTTTTCACTGTGCTACCTTTTGCAGTGATAGTGCAATAGAGATGGTGTATAAAACTGGGCACCTTAGCACAAACCAAGGCAATGGCATCGAATTGTAGCAGTAATTGCATTCTTTATCAACAAGCCCTCAC